>OX442426.1:7239593-7364593 GCA_949361645.1 Spongilla lacustris | reverse complement strand
TAAAGCCATTCTATGCGGAGCTGGTGGTTTAGGGCTTATTACTCTTGTTGGAGTAATGCCTCGAGTTGGGCTTGTGAGAGTGTTTACGCTTCGCTGGAGAAGCTATTTTAAGACCACCTTTCCTTTGTGTGTCAGGAAATCTGAGATCCAGCAGTTGAATAAATCGATTCTATGCATGAAAAGAGGAAGTTACATTACTGTTATCGGTGGGAAAGGAAATGGGAAATCTTGCCTGATCGATACGACTTTGAATCGCCACCACGGTGTAGTAGAAATCAGTGTAAGTAGTTTTTCATATTCTATTGTTTATGTGATCTTTAAATAAAATGTGTTGTTGTTGCAGACTGAATCTGGAGCTTTGAAAAGTGCCATCATTGATCAAGCACTTCGCGCAATCACTGGAATTCAATTGGACTTCATTAAGCCAGCAGGCAGTGCTCGTCGTGTGCTATTCGTTTATTCTCTCCTGTTTAAGCGTCCCCCAATTGTGGTGATTAGAGTCCCTGAGCGTCAGATTGGTGAGCAATACGCAGGTTTGACCGCTGCTGTACGAGCTTTGGCAGATACCTTTGGTTTGAGAGTCATAGTGGATGGTTCACCGAACAGTCTTCCTGCAGAACTTCTCACAACAAATCGAGAAACAGTGATTGCTGTTGAGCCTATGTCAAGAGAACAGATTGAATCCATTCCTGAATTAGAAGGTTTCATTAACCTCCTCAAAAGTTGCAATTTGGATGGCCCTGTCTGGAAGGTGCTAGGGGGCTCACCAGCTAAGTATTTGAAATTGACAGAAGCTTTTGAACTGTCTAATACTGCTTCTGAGGAATTTGTGGATCAAGTGAAGAATCACCTTCATTCAGTTCTGGATGAAGCACTCACCATGAATGTTGCTAATAGCAGTGCTAATACTAAAGCAATCATTGACGTTTTTAGACAAAAGAAAGCAATCGAGATGTCAAAAATGGAGCTTGTAGCAATGGGATTATTAGTGGATTATCCTAACAAAGTGTTCCGTGAGGTGAAAACATCGCGTGGTCGGTTTGTTGAACCTGCCACTTCTGCTGTTTCCTTAATCATTGCAGGGAATATTCAAGATGATGCTGGTGTAAAGGAATTATTAGAGAAGTTGTTCAACAAAACTAAAGAGAAAGTAAAATAGGTAGTTCATATCTTCTTTTAGTTTTCTTTTGTTAACTAATTAATGTGGTAAATTAATTGTTCAAGAAACCAACTTATTAAAAACCATAATCGCAATCATAATCAAACAAATAGATTTTAGTAGTAGAATATACAACATATAGTTAAGAGTTAAAAATGATGTTTACTATTGCCACCCACACCCAATTACAGTACTAATTAGTATTCTATTTTGGGCGTGGGGCGTTGCATGATATGATTCTTGTGTTTCTATTTTTTACATATGATTGATTTATATTATTTTATTGTAAACATCATATATATCAAATTGTCTACTCCATTTGTTTGTTTATTAACCAAAATTATAAAGCATTACATGAAAATCTAAAATCTTTCTTTTGTATTATAATTTTCATAATAATTTAACAAATCAGTATAATTATTTTAATTTCTCTCCATTCATATGACTGATCAATACGTTGCAGGCTACACAAGAATCAGCTGAAGCGAAGCTACGAAGCTACTATTGATACTGTTCCTGAATTTAGTTTGTCTCTTCTAATGTTAATGACACCTATGATATTATGTGCATTAGAAAACTGAAACTGCAGTCCAATTATTACTTCTGAGTATCCAAACTTTGTACATATTTGTGATGTAATGAATGCTTATATGTGTAGAGATGTGCATGTGTAACCACATAGGTAGGGTGGCTTGAGGGAGGCGTATTGGAGGGAGTGGGTTTGCAAGCATGCACATCTTGCAAACTGAATTTGTATCTGTTGTGCTACATTTATGTTGTGTACATGTATGTTTGTACACGTGCATGTGTATCGAGAGTAACTCTCATATAGGATTTGACCCCGATTGTGAAGTCATTAAAAAAAAACGGGACTCCTGTCAATCGGATGGCTTACCTTAGTCTTCTTTCTCCCACGGCCGTTCCGTAATGGACATTAGGTTTGTAAATGATCGTAAACATTACGGTATATCGGCACAAAACATGCACAAAAGTTGCCATTTGTTTGGCGATTTTTTTATTCCCATCCAGACGGTGACTAAAAATCCAAAAACTATAACACAAGGTTTCCCAGGGTATCTCCTCCTTATAAAAAAAATCCAGCGCATTTTATACCCCTATGGATCGACGTGTATATTGATTGCGCATTATTTGGATCGTATTTTATTTACAAACTATGTTCGATTCACTCGTCTAGTACGCCACAACTGCCACATTCTAGAGCCCCACGCTAGCGTCCGAGTGTAGTTCTCGTAGTATGTGAATAGTCTCTCTCTGGACGCTTTTTCTGTGAGAAGTTGTTACATTTGCAAAACTGTTGACATCAATAAATCATCCGCGCGAGTACTATGTGCATGGCAATATATAGGCTTTGACGATCCTGGAACTGTCTATAACTTGTGCTTATAAAAACATGTTCTATTTCGCTTTGGAACCATAAGCACTGATCATGTAGGGTGCAATTAAAACCTGTATTTGCACCCAGTGCACATGATGACTTGTACGGTAACCTGCAGAGGTGCTCTCTATTTAGAGATAGTACATATATGTGTGTGCCCCACTGCTAGCTGACTCCTTCTTTGTGTGTCCACTCTTGTAGATATTGATGAGTGTGCAGTGCAGAATGGGAACTGCTCCCAGATCTGTGTCAACACTAATGGAAGCTATTACTGCGCATGTTACGCTGGTTACCAGCTAAATGCAGACAACAGGACTTGTGATGGTAAGTCAAAGTGAGGCAGGAGGCAGCTGAAGGGAGAGGCTATCTACATGTAGCTACCTCGTGCTTAGTCTCATCTCCAGACCCACATGATGTAAAAATTATCGCTGTAAACACTATTTACAGCAATAATTTTACATCATATACGAGACTAAACCGTGCTGCTGTGTACATGAACATGTATGTAAATATTATCTGATTTCAAGATATCAACGAATGTGCCACTGCCAATGGGGACTGCTCTCAGATATGTGTCAACACCAATGGAAGCTACTACTGCATGTGTGAGCCTGGGTACTGGCTGGAACCTAACCTGAAAAACTGCAGTGGTCAGTGTAGACATAAGTTGTGGAAATGTTGTTCTGATTTTTAAAAAAGTACATGTGCAATGTTTCAGACATCAACGAGTGTGCAGATATGAATGGTAACTGCTCCCAAGTGTGTACCAACACCAGGGGGTCATTCTTCTGCTCCTGCAACTGCAGCTATCAGCTAGGAGAAGATGACAGGACATGCTATTGTAAGGGCTCTTCAGTTACATGAGGTTATCCAATACTCTTCCTCTGTCTCCATACCATACCTGTCCTCTGTCTCCATACCATACCTATCCTCTGTCTCCATACCATACCTATCCTGTCTCCATGCATACCATACCTGTCCTCTGTCTCCATACCATACTGTCTCTAGACTTTCTCTATACCATATAGCTCTGTACCATGTACCAATCTCTGCTCTGTCTCTGTACCATACCATCTATCCTCTGTCTCCATACCATACTTGTTCCAGTACTTTCATATATTTGATCTGTCTCTGGTACCATACATGTACCTTTGAACTATCATAACCAACTGTCCCCTCAGCATGCATACAGAATGAAGCTACACATGTTGCATGCATGTTGTGCATAAAAAGTGTTCTACTTACATCCCTCTCCACACATCCATTGGTATGTAGTTCAGTGTCCCACCAACCTCCCCCCCAACCTCATCCTGGAGGGGACTGCTCGGGTCAACACGGTAGCTGGCTTCTCCTGTCCCCAAGGCTATGGTCTGGTGGGAAGTGGGAGCCTTCAGTGCAATGGTGATGGAACCTGGTCTGGTGCATTTCCACAGTGCATTGAAGGTATTTCAGTATATTTATGTATATTTGAATGTGCATGTGGGACATGTATAATTGTATGTGCATACATGTATGTGTATGTGTATGCACATCTATACATGTTTATGGTCCTGTCTGGTATACACATGCACGTTTTGAAATCAAGTGTGGTTGTACATGTACATGCATGTGTGTATTAAAGGGCATCCCCCCAACTTTTCCATATACAACCCTGTACATGTGTGTATCATGTTGTTATGACTGCACACGCAGCCAATCTGTCTACCTGTACTATATTCCACCATGCAGAAGTGTGCCCGTTTGATGTGGGGGGCACCTCCCACCTCGAGATCCGTGGCTTAGCTGATTACGGCAGCACCAACACCTTTTTCTGTGACTTTGGGTACATGCTGACGGGAGCTGCAGTCCAAACGTGCCAGCCAGATGGCTCATGGTCTGAGGAATCTCTGCCCACCTGCGCCATCGGTAAGCCAACGATGTAACACCTCACCCCTCCCTCCATCCCTCCTCCCCATTCCTCTAACCCTAACTCTTCTCCCTCACCTAACTAGCAACATTCACTGCATTTAAAGAAAGGAATTGGACATAGTCATTGCTGATGTTGGCTAGAGATACAGCAGATAATAATAAGCCTACCTTTACATGCACTTGCACAAATAATATTGTACATGCCTGTACATGGACATATCTTGCATGTGCATATGATTCGATTTGGTTTGTGCACGGAGGCAAATAATGCATTGTTGTCTTCTTCCTTTTTCTCTAATTAATGCTCACCCATATCATACCATCAACAGCGATATGTGATACCCTTGTGTTGCCTAGCAATGGCAGGACCACCTTCGACTACTGGGATGACTTTGACTCAGGCACCCTGGTGCCCGGGGATGCTGCCTACTTTGCCTGTGACCAAGGATACCAGCTGGTAGGGTCCAGCACCACTGTGTGCCTGGCCAATGGAACCTGGAGTGCACCTGCTCCCACGTGTGCTGTTGGTGAGTGTTGGTTCCTTTAGGAGCACACTGTTGAATTCTTTTGGGGATGTACAAATGTCCAGTTGTGTGGGAAGTTAGATGCCACGCCTCCACCCACTTGCAAATGTGTACAATTACTCTATTAGTAGTGCATGGAGGAAGCGAGGGATGGAGGGAGCGAGGGATGGAGGGAAGAGGGAGGGATGGAGGGAGGGAAGGAGGGATGGAGGAGGGGTACTCTTGTTATTGTCTCTACCAACACAGTCCACTGCCATGCCCACCTCCTGCCTCATGTTACATCACGCCACTTTGTCAGACAGTGTGTCTTTGTAAAAATGTAACAATGATCTCACTACACATTAAAAAAATCACCAGTAGTAGCCCCAGCACTGAAGAACGAATTAATGGAGCCACCCAGTTCCATGCACTGGGCTGGTTGCGTGTCACTGAGTCTCTGGGGAAGGAAGCCATGGAAGCCTTCTCCCAGTTTGCGCCCCAGACCCAAGACCTTAGTGCTAAATGACATTTACAGCAGGCTATTAAACCATCATATCTGGCAAGAGCCAATACCACAGCCAGCCTCGCATCTATCAGTTTTATTAACCCTACTGTTTGATTGTGCGTGTTTGTGTACGTGTATTTATAACTAGAACCAATAAACTAACAATAACAAGATCAGGCTGACGCCCTAATATAATAGTTCTAAATACTGGGTGCAAAGTGAAAGATTTTGTTATGAAAGTGGTCTTTCTCACGGCATCTAGCAAACTGTCCATCAAGCATGGACATTCACCTGCGTATGGAGGGGCCAGGGGCTGTTAACACCTCTGTGACCTTCAGCTGTGACCTTGGATACAGGCTCACTGGTAGTCCATCTCTCAGCTGTAACCCTGATGTCACCTGGAATGACACTCTTCCTATCTGCACCCAAGGTGTGGTGATGATCTTTAATTGATGCATGCATGGTTGTGTGTGTGTGTGTGTGTGTGTGTGTGTGTGTGTGTGTGTGTGTGTGTGTGTGTGTGTGTGTGTGTGTGTGTGTATGTGTGTGTGTGTGTATGTGTGTGTGTGAGTGAGTGTGTACTTGTATGTGTGAGTGTGTGCTTGTATGTGTGATGGATATATGAGTGTGTTTGTTTTTGTGTGCTCTGGGCACGCACCCACACATATCTACCTGTGTGTCTGTCGCTTCAAGTTAATCAGCAACTCATATTTAACAAACGTAGCAATCATCCCCTAGCAACCATTGTATTGACTGACATGTAGCAACCATCCCCCACATACATTGTATTGACTGACATGTAGCTTGTGACGTTGCTACCCTTGTTCATATTGCATCCCTCGTTCCCAGTCCTACCTCATCCCCACTCCTATCTAATTCTCATTCCCTCCCACCCTCCCTCACCCCCTCCCCTCTCCAGTGTTGTGCCCCGAGGTCACCCTTCCATCAGTAGGCACCAGTGGTGCCAATACACCAGGCAGCTCTGTGCTGTTCTCCTGTGACCAGGGCTACATGCTGACAGGGCCTTCCAACATAGTCTGTCAGGCTGATGGGGCCTGGAGTGGCCCCGCCCCTTCCTGTGTTGTGGGTAAGCCCCTAAATATATTGCTGCAGAGTGTGTATATAACTGCAAGTACAGTGATGGCAGGGGGAGGAGGGAGGTTAACACCACTGCTTGACACACATTCAATGTGCACACACAGTGTGTAAATGTACATGTACAACCTTCTTGGTCTACCTGTGGTAAGAAAGTGAACATTCATAGGTGTATAAGCTATGCATCCATGTTCAAAACAAATGTAGGGTGGTCCTGTAGCCCTTACTAAGAATGTGCTTATGACGTTTATTTTGGGGGAGGGACAGGGGCTTTTCAATGAAAATATTCTCACTTTCATGGGGGGGTTAAAGCTGCATCAGCTGAAGGCAGATATATTAAAGAACTAAAATTCGTTGGTAGACGTGTATAAAATCATACATGTACATAGTATAGATACTATGAAATTCAAATTTAAAGTTTTGCCAATGAAGTACATGTACATGTAATGTGTGCATGCATTCACGTACTGCCACCTCACAATGAGTTAAGGTTCACAAATACATGTAGCTACTCTATTTGATGCACATCTCCCCTTTGCCTTTCAGCCAACTGCTCCTCCAGCTCTGGGGACATCCACCTGCGTATGGAGGGGTCAGGGGCTGTTAACACCTCTGTGACCTTCAGCTGTGACTTTGGATACAGGCTCACTGGTAGTCCATCTCTCAGCTGTAACCCTGATGTCACCTGGAGTGGAAGTCTTCCTAGCTGCACCCAAGGTGAGAGACCATTGAAACCAGAAAGCAACCTTTGCAACCTGTGGCACATTGGAAATTATTCATCTGCTACAATGTATGTTGTCTCTACATGTACCTACATTTCTGGCTACCCACTGGTCAGTGTTAAGTGTTGTGATTTTCTTATCACATCTACATGTTTGACCTTTACTGTGATTCTCCATTTGTATTTGTAGCATGTATTTGTAGAGTCCATATTACATTACCTAACTTCACCCCTCCCACCTCACCTCCACTCCCTCCCTCATCCCCTCCCCTCTCTAGTGTTGTGCCCCGAGGTCACCCCTCCATCAGGAGGCTCTGTGGTGGGGACCAGTGGTGCCAACACACCAGGCAGCTCTGTGGTGTTCTCCTGTGACCAGGGCTACATGCTGACAGGGCCTTCCACCATAGTCTGCCAGGCTGATGAGAGCTGGAGTGGCCCCACCCCTTCCTGTGTTGTGGGTAAGGGAGGGGCTTAGTGTAATGGGATGGGTGAACTAAACAGCCAGTTACGTAGAACAAACATTTGTTTTCTCAAGGGACCTTCACTTACATGTGCACACGTATACAATGCTTGCTCATGTTATGAAAGCATTGTGGTATGTGCTTGCAGGTGCAATGCAACACAACACCAATACAATGCATAATTTCAGTCCATGCACATACATGTGTACATGTAGCCTATAGAAGCAGCTCAATGCATTTATGTGCAGAAGTGGCTCAATTAATTCTTTTAAATCTAAGTTTCTTAGTTTGGCGTTCCGCTGTATTTTCTAACACCTATACAAAGCAATCCAAGATTACGCTATATGGCTGTGAGCTCATCTTGGAGTTATCAATGCAAGTGTTGCCCATCCTAAAAAGTTTGCTGTTCCTGGTTAAAGCATTAGCTGCACAACTGTTAAAAAATTTATCTCATAATGGGGAGTGGTCAAAATATTCAACAGGTAAGAATTATTTCGTAGTGCGCATTGCCTACTCCCAGAACATCTAATAGAAATTAGAAAGGGTGTTGCCATGTTCGCAGAAATGGGTTTGTGACAATGGCCACCCCATGGAGCCTGGGCCTTGAAAGTTATAAACGTTATAAGCTGGCCTTTTACCATGCCACCACATTAGGCAAAACAAGTCAACTTAGATCCAATATGTACGTATTTTTAACAGACTGTTCTACATTTGATTCTGAGCTCTCTAGAGTGTTATGTCAGGTTATGTCAGGTTATGTACAAGTTATGCCAGGTTATGTCAAGGTTATGTCAGGTTATGTCAAGGTTATGTCTGGTTATGTCAGGTTATGTCAAGATTATGTCAAGGTTATGTCAAGGTTACATCAGGTTATGTCAAAGGTTATGTCAGGTTATGGTTATGTCAAGTTATGTCAGGTTATGTTAAGGTTATGTCAGAGTATGAGGCATGTGTACTAATACTTATCCCTGTTGGTTATTATAGCTTGTGGGACATGTGGTACAAGTATAGGGATTAGATCCATCCTACTACATTTGCAGACTGAAACACACCAGTTTTTTTTTTAATTCTTGATCATGAATAAAGTTTTACAAATAGTTACTCTATTTGATGCACATCTCCCCTATGCCTTCCAGCCAACTGCTCCTCCAGCTCTGGGGACATCCACCTGCGTATGGAGGGGTCAGGGGCTGTTAACACCTCTGTGACCTTCAGCTGTGACCTTGGATACAGGCTCGATGGTAGTCCATCTCTCAGCTGTAACCCTGATGTCACTTGGAATGACACTCTTCCTAGCTGCTCCCAAGGTGAGAGGCCATTGATAAGCCAAACACTGTATAAGCATAGTTTGCTGTGGAGGTATATGGTGGCTGCATGGGGGATGATGGACAATGAAGTATTGCTAGGTGTCTGGCCATTCCCTCTCCCTCCTCCTACA
Source organism: Spongilla lacustris (assembly GCA_949361645.1). Lineage (NCBI taxonomy): Eukaryota > Metazoa > Porifera > Demospongiae > Spongillida > Spongillidae > Spongilla > Spongilla lacustris. The sequence continues at coordinate 7,355,407 of OX442426.1, read as the reverse complement.
TGTATGCTGACACCTTGGATGCAAGTATTGTCATCTCGACATGCAGCAAAATGGCCGAGCTCTGCTGGCTCGATCTACCTCCCCCCCTTGACTTTATGTGTGTGTGTGTGTGTGTGTGTGTGTGTGTGTGTGTGTGTGTGTGTGTGTGTGTGTGTGTGTGTGTGTGTGTGTGGTCTTAGCAGTTTTTGTCAAATTAATATAGGATAATCCACTTGAAAACAGATTATATATCACACATAATACACTCCAGCAATTACTGAGCTTATCATGGCTATAATACAAATTAAATAACAGCCATTAGATATCCCAGATAACAATATCAATAAATGTGGGATTGCAGTAGTAGATTTTAAAAAGTTAAAGCTGTTTGTTCCATGAGACTTAGCCAGCAATTTTCTATTGTTCCATGCATGGTTATGTGTCGAATTCCCGTAATGTTGCCATTGGTAACAAATATCACACTGCTTTGTATATGTACAGTGCCTACCCCATCTCACCTCCCTCCCTCCCCTCTCCAGTGTTGTGCCCCAAGGTTACCCCTCCATCAGGAGGCTCTGTGGTGGGGACCAGTGGTGCCAACACACCAGGCAGCTCTGTGGTGTTCTCCTGTGACCAGGGCTACATGCTGACAGGGCCTTCCACCATAGTCTGTCAGGCTGATGGGGCCTGGAGTGGCCCCACCCCTTCCTGTGTTGTGGGTAAGCCCCTAAATATATTGCTGCATAGTGTGTATATAACTGCAAGTACAGTGAATATGTATGTGTACATGCAGAGTTGTAACATGCATATGTGTGATTTGTATGGGGCTTGCAAATAAAAATTTGTTCATAATCTCTTGGCTATGATTCACCTTACATGTATGTCCTTCTAACTTTCAATTTCAACTCCACATGCTGGCATACAGCAGGGGTGGTTTGGGATTATTATTATTTTTGGGCCTGGAATGGAGGAGTTGAAGGGGAGATATGGCGTTAAAGGGATTATAAGCCATAAGGAAAATTAAGAATTGTTTACACATGTATATCCAATCACATTTAATTCAAGGGAACTCTTCCACAAGCCTTGTTGCATGTGTGTGTGCATGTGTGTATGCATGTATGTGTGCATGTGTGTGTGTGCATGTGTGTGTGCATGTGTGTGTGCATGTGTGTGTGCATGTGTGTGTGTGCCCCCGCCCCCGTATGCATTGCAGTACACACAGAGACCCTCTCGCATACATGTGCATACCTTAATATGCAGATGTAACTCGCAAGTGTACATGTGCCCATTGCAAGCATCAGCATGTTATTGCCCCAGTGTGCACGTTGTTGTAAAGTACTGAATGCCTTGTAGGTGTTGTGGGTAAAGTTAAATACATGTGCAAAGATGGCACCTGTAAATGTACATGCTTTAAGGCTGTAGCAGAAACAATTTCTACACCCTATATTAATTAACATAATTGGCATTTGAATTTAATCACAATTGAAATCAAGCACGTTACGCATACATGTTGGTATGTGAGATAAATGAATTCATAGCATTTTTACATCCCATATTAATCAATGTAATTGGCATTTGAATTTAATCACAATTGAAATCAAGCACATTATGTGTATGTGAGATAAACAAATTCATAGCCTCTCCTCCCCTGCAGCTAACTGCTCCGCCAGTACAGATGCCCACCTTCGCATGAACAGCTCGGGGCAGGCGGGTACCTTTGTTGGCTTCAGCTGCGACCTTGGTTACATCCTGAATGGCAGCCTCACACTGATCTGTGACCTAGATGTTACCTGGAGTGGACCACTCCCCTCGTGCACTGAAGGTGGGCTGCAATTAGAATCAACTTACATATATCCAATCACCATTACCACCACCATTACATACATATCTTAATTAACTCCCACTCACAGTTCAGTGTCCCGATGTCACTCCGCCAGCAATGGGTGCTATAGTCAACGGCAACACTTTTGCATCAAATGGTCGGCCTGGCGATGCCATTGTGTTCTCCTGTGACGAAGGCTACTCTCTGAAGGGCCCAGGGACCATAGTCTGCCAGAGCGATGGAGCCTGGAGCTTTCCTGTTCCATCTTGTGACATAGGTAGGGGGGAGTTAGTACATTGTGCATGTGATGCCCATGTGATGCACGTGATGCCCATGTGATGTAACTGGTCATAATTATTGTGCATTTGGCACCCAAATGATGTACATACACACAGCTATATTACTAGTGGCAAAGAAAGTCATGTGCTAATAGCATGACTGATTATAATTATATATGACGGGCGTTAACCACAATTGCTGTGAACTGATTTGAAGTTTTTTAAATGAGGATGTAATTCACGTTATCTTTCTCCTTTTGGTAGTGAACTGCAGCAGTGATTCTGCAGGACCCAACTTACAGACCACGCCCATCAGACACACCTCTCTTGGCACCAATGTGTCCTTCTCCTGTGCCCTTGGCTACACCCTGAATGGCAGCTCTTTCTTGACCTGCGAGCCCACAGGGCAGTGGAGTGGGGCCCTCCCCTCCTGTGACCAGAGTAAGCAGACGTGGTGATGTGGCATGGCTTGTGTGATGGAATGTGTGTGTGAGGGGGGCATGTGTGTGTGAATAACTGTGTGAAATGTGTCTGCTTGTTTAATATGTGCATCCTTGGCTTCCTCCTCCCCACCTCCTTTGCTCAAAAGTCATACAGAATGTAATTGTAGTGTACCTTTGTATACAAAAAAGACATTTCGATATCTGAAGTATATACATAATTTTATATAGATTTTGAGATGATACATTATTTTTAGTTCTTGTGCCACCTTTAATTTTCATTGCATTACATACATGTACAAATGTGAATACATGACAAAATGTTCAATCGCAGTTAAATATAAAACATCGCTGATGAAAATAATTCCTCCCCCAGTTCTGTGCCCCTCCATAACCCCACCACAAAATGGCCAACTGCTGCTCCCTGGCACTACCATTGGCAGCACTGCCACCTTCTCTTGCAATCAAGGGTATACTTTGGTGGGCTCCAATAGGAGTACATGTCAGAACAACGGGAAGTGGGACACACCTCCTCCCAACTGTCAAATAGGTTGGTTTGCAAGTATTTACGTGTGTATGATTGGGGCTGCATGATTCCCTCTCCTTCCTTGATCCACAGCTCAGTGTCCTCCATTGTCAGACCCCCATCTCCGCATGAATGGAACTGGAGCGGTAGACACTAATGTAACAGTGTGGTGCGACCCCATCTACTCCCTCTCCGGAGGTCCTGACACCATCAGGTGCACTTCAGATGGAACATGGTCCCCCATGCCCCCTACTTGTGTGATAAGTGAGAACCTCCCAAAACCTCTACCCCTACTCCTACCCCACACGTACTATCTCTCTCCTCCCCCTACCTACCCCTCTCCTCCCCTACCTATTCCTCTCCTCCTCCTCCTATCCCTCTCCTCCCCTTCCTATCCCTCTCCTCCCCATGCCTGCACCTCTCCTCCCCCTCCTATCCCTCTCCTCCCCATGCCTGCACCTCTCCTCCCCTCCTATCCCTCTCCTCCCCATGCCTGCACCTCTCCTCCCCTCCTATCCCTCTCCTCCCCATGCCTGCACCTCTCCTCCCCCACAAGTGCTTGTTATCTTGCTGTGTTCTCACACCATTCTTGTCTCTTCCATATGCTCACCTCCAAGATGTCTGTTTGAACATTAATGTGAGTGCTCTGAATGACACCTTCATCAACAATACAAAAGTAGACACAACATTTGGGGCCATCCCTGGCAGCTCAGTGACGTTTAGGTGTGCAAATGGTGCCCAGGTTGTCGTGGAAACCATCTACTGTTTATCACAGGGCACTTGGAGTGCAAAGCCACCATTTTGCAGCAAAGGTGGGATCCCCCTCCCCTCCCCCCACCACCTCCTCTCCCTCTCGTATACACAAAAGAAGCCTTCCAGGGGGTATTTTGGAATATGTGTGGCTATGCAACAAGACCTCCCAACTATAAGTGATTAGGGCAATGGCAAAAATATGTACATGTATAAAGCAACCCTCAAGAGTAATAGCTAAATCATGTCAAGTCTTACAGCCAACTTTGTGCAAAATGTACGTGTACACATGTACATGTATGTCCAGGTAGCGGCCCCTGTTGGCTCTGAGCATTTTGCTCATTATGGTATCAGTCTCTTCAGGTACATCCACAAACTGAATGTGTCTTCATCAGTTATTCTGAATTATGACTTACATGTAATATAGGTCCACTAATAGGTGGTACTTGTACAGGTGTGGTGTTAAGTGATATGGTTGCTACCATTTCTCTTATTAAGTGCATTCCTCAACATGGGACGTGGGAGATAACATTTGACCTTGACACATGTAGCACTTGCTTTATTTCTTGGTGAAGAATATAACTCCTCCCCCCACACATGTACCCTCCTCCCCCCACACATATACCCTCCTCCCCCCACACATATACCCTCCTCCCCCCACACATATACCCTCCTCCCCCTACATATACCCTCCTCCCCCCTACATGTACCCTCCCCTGTGGTTCCAGCCCCTCAGCCTCAACCTGAGATCTCAGAAAGTGGAGGGCCAAACATTGGGCTGATAGCAGGTGCTTCTGTTGGAGCTATTGTAGGTGTGGCTATTGTGATTGCAGTCATTGCAGTCATAGTATGGAATCGGTGAGTGTGTACCTCATTATCAGCTACATGTGTGTGCATTTTAAATAAGGTATGCATATGCACTGGGTGTACACTAGTGTACACATACACATGTAAATATGTGTGTGTACAACGTACATTATCAATGATGAAACGCTATCCAAAGGCCAGCCTTACACACTGGGTGAAACATCCAGGTGACTTGTTGCCAGCAACTCAAATGATTGTATGAGTAAACCATCAGTAAACAAAAAAATGTCTTCATTTGAGTTACTGGCAAAAAAGTTCCCTGGAAGTGTATGCCCCATGTATGCCCCATGTATGCCCCATGTATGCCCCATGTATGCCCCATGTATGCCCCATGTATGCTCCATGTATGCCCCATGTATGCCCCATGTATGCCCCATGTATGCCCCATGTATGCCCCATGTATGCCCCATGTATGCCCCATGTATGCTCCATGTATGCCCCATGTATGCTGGCCTCTTAAAGAGCAGTGTGTTCTACAACATATTTGTCTGCCTAGCCTAATGATAACAATATGTCACATCAATGTGCAGGAAGCGACGTGGGAGCTCTGATATTGGACTGAGCATCAAAGCAGAGGACACATCTCACCTTCTGGATGAGGAAGACGATGGAAGTACAAACCTTTGATGTTGTACAGGCCAGAGTTGCCCACATGATTGGATGCATTTGTTTTTAAATGCTGCTGTATGCGTGATATGATTGCTTTAACCAGAGCTGTATTATCTCTGCTTTAGCATTCCTTTTTACTAGTGAAGTGTTGTACCAAATGAAATGACAAATGTGTATTGAACCAACTTGCAGCAGTGAATGTCTTATGTGGACAGTGGGTGGTGGTGCAGGCACTAATCCAATCTTTGGGGGTGGAAGCAGGAGGCGGAGTTGTTAATTACTGGCTACCACTTTGAGCATCATTTTCTGTTTTGATATAGATGATTGTATTACATTTAGCACATTAAGAACCCCAAAACCTCATTCTCAGCCAACATTTTGAGACACTGTCAGTTTGCAGAGATGTGAAGAGGAGGAGGAGATCAGAGTTAGGGCATCAAATGTGCATGTACCTCGAATCATAAAATGGCTAGTCAATGCAAGGTGGCAAATTAATTACGTCAAATCACAAATCATGCTCATGGTAAAGTTGGGTGGTTAATACCAGAGATAATATATATAATTATATATATTATCTCTGTTAATACCCCCCTTACCCCACCCCCGTTCCGCCGCCGCTGTACTCAGACGTCGACTGTCCATATAAAGTGATATAACGGTGTGCATGTTCAAGCAAATTGCGTTTCCATATACCGGTACTAGTAAACAAAAGCTTACATAACACCAGAGATCATATATAGATCATATTATATAGATATATCTATATATGATCTCTGATAACACATGCGGTAAGCAAATATACGGTACAATCTACAGTAAAATATTATTTCCTTGAGGACAGACTTGCTCTCAATTGTTTGAGGTAAGGCTAATCTGACAGGAACGTGTAATTCACATGATATTCGAATTCCAAATTGTGTGTGCATATATCTTTAAATTCTCGTGTGCATGCTAATTAGCGAGGATAACGAGATACGGCATGTGTACGCTGCACGCAGTACTAATCTTTTATATGTATAAAGCGATGCCGGATGCAGCTCTAATGGTAGAGCGTGCCTCTTTTGGTAGATGAAGTTTGTAAATTTTTCATTCAATCCAGCACATCTGACAGTGACGAAATCAGCAATTTCCCACGCACACTCCGCCATAAGGCCCATATATGTTTGATAAAAGTAGTAGGAGTCTACGAGCCGGCTATGTATACCGTGTAATCTGTGAAATATACATGTGCATGCTTACATTTAAAAGACGCATTTTGTAGTAGAGGTCTTTCCGAAATATCATTTAAGGAGTGATTCTTACAAATTGAAATCCCCATCATAAAAAGGCAATGTTTTATTGTCCCTCTCGCAATAGTGAAGATAACGTCGAATACCCTATTGATATTTCTCCTTGGAACAAGAAACCAAACATTATATCCGTATTTTCATGAAAATTGTTCCATATGTGCACTTGTTTATTGTGTTGTTAAAATAAATGCTTTTCTCAGGATGAAATCATCCAGTCATCTCACAGTTCTGTCCTTTCATTGAAGGTGTGGCCAAAACCTCATTATTAATGCTCAGTACTTTAACAGTTACACACGCCGCTAATCACTATTGCGATCGACTATTGATATATTACTGCAATCGGCTTAGTGCATACTCCTGCCTTTATTAGGATGATGTCAGCATCAGGGGATCACCACATGTTGTACAGTTTCATGTATTTCAGATCAGCAATAATGAATACGTAGGACCATTAGGTCTGGAGTTATAACAATGAAGTGCAGTATATAGCATACTATTCATGTAATTATAATGCATATATGCCAATTTCAAAAGGCACAACTTTGATTTAAAGCTGTTCTAAATCTCTCACATTCCAGGTCACAGCAGTACATCATGTAGTACATATGGAAATAAATTGAACTCAACCAATCCACCGGATATGGTTAGTTCAAATCATTATTTACAAGACAGCACATACTTTGGTATTGGAACTCCATTGGCCTGTGCTGGAAATGCCACAAGATGGAATGTGTGCTACTATCCAACAGCTAATTCAACATCAGCATCTGCCACTCCTGCTGTGTACAGATGCACATCAGGGAACAGTGGTTGTAATATTGCAAAATATGCACCAGTGCCAGGATCAGCAATAACTGTGACTTCTCCAAGTTACACAAGCACACCACCTAGCTATGTTTGCACCAACATCTCACTAACTTCACCATTCACAGTCAACACAGGAGATGCTCTTGTAGGATGCATACCACAAAACAATGGTTTGCATATTGCAGCAAACATTTCCAGATCATCAGTGTACTACAGAAACACTATTGGCTGCTCATCAGTAATAAATTTACATAGCTACAATCTTCAATCAAACCTCACTCTTCTCATCAGCCTTGGTAGGTGAAGCACTCGATTCATTTTTTTTTTGTGATTTGTACTGTGCCATTCTTTTAGATGTGGATGAATGTGCATATAGCAATGGAGGGTGTGGTCAGATATGCAATGATACCACATTAGGATACAACTGCAGCTGTTACCCTGGTTATGAACAACAACGAACTACCACCTTCTCGTTAATCATTTCCCATGGTACCATCTCCTCATTGACCACTGTCCAAGGGAGTACTGCACCTTCCAATATGGCACACTGTAAGCTTATTTTGTCTTTATATCTGCCCGTGTTGTGCTGTGAAACATCTATATGTTCAGCATTTCCATACATGTGTGCACTACAATACTACTTATTTAAAAATGTATTATCATTAAAAAATATTGTGCATCAGTACAGACAAGTAACACTGACCTTATAAAAAGACAAAGGAAATAGAATGTATTAACATGAAATTTAAAATCATATCATATATATACTAGATACATATTATTATCAGCTGATAAATGGAGGGTTACGTATATCATGTTTATATGTCATTGTCTTGTCCCACCCAGGGCAGTAACAAGCTATCAACTGTTTTTGTTTGTCATAGAGGCACTGTATTTTTGCACCTTCAAATCCTACATACCACCACCACTCTCACAGAAGATGTTTTTATTACTTGTATGCTCCCTTAATTTTCAACAGCACAAGAAGGATCAGCTCCAGCCATAGCTGCAAACATCATCATCATCATTGTGATAGTAGCTGTAGTGGTCACTATAGCAACAGTTCTCAGTGTAGTGCTAGAGACATGCAAGGGAATTCAAAACATCAGCAGCTCGAAATTCTACTATTGGTAAGGTAACTATTTAAACTATAATGAAGTTAAAGATCTTTCCTCATTACGGTAGACAATGTCATGTACTCAAACATCACTGGGTCTGTTACCACTGCAAGTGACAAAGCTGGTACCTCTGTAGTCTATGGGCCTTTAAATAATGAGGAGTCTAAATAGGCTACTAATGAATCTCCACAAGCATCTGGTGTGCAAGATATTAATAACAAGCAGGTGAGAATTCACACATGTACACAATTTACATTTCTAAAACATTCAATGGGCTGTACTATCTTGCAATGCTGATTAGTATTTCTCATGTAGCCAAATAACTGTGAGGTTCCAATAAAGGGTGAAGATAAAATCTACACTAATATTGATGAGCATATAATTGATTTGTGTCAAATATATATATATTGAATTGGACTGAATGAGTGAAACATCAGATAGTGATGTGGGGAACAAGTCCAAAGTGGGTGTACAAGGTCATCCAGTTCAACTATAGATACTTGATGAGATATTTGCTCTCAAAGGCATGTATGCATATAATAAAATATTTAAAATATCCACTGTAGATTAACCATACATTTTCATGTGGCATAAACCTTTCAGTGGGCAACTCAGTACTCAACTGCTATTTGATCAATTCACATATGCACTCATATGTTATCACTGTTTGAATCATGATACAAACTACTATGTCTTGTGATTTTGAGTTGTGCATACACGTAAATGCAGTATTGTCAGTTTAAAGCTACCCATTTGTCATCCATGCACATCTCAGTATTCAAGTGTAATGCACTGACATAGAATACTTACAAGCACGACATGTAAAAGATTAGCACTGCCCAATGTAAATAACATTCTTGCTTCAATAAATTCTCACTCTTTGCCCAGATGATTGTACAGAATCATGATTCCAAGACAAGTGGTGATGATGTAACATTGCAGGTAAATGAAGCATATCCAAGAAGAGAGAAACACAACAAAATGAAGCCTATGGAGTGCATTCATGAGATCAGCCTACAATAGCCACATCTCCACAGGTGGTGTATTAACAACATTAACAGATGAAAGCTATGATTTGTGTAAGAATTAGATGAAATACTTGCATACATTGAGTGAAACTCTAAATTTTATTCTAAATGTAGTATCTTGGGGTATGCTTTCAGAGCTGGTGCTTGATAGTAACATGACTGTGCTACGGCTATGGGGGAGGATGTCATGTTGGCTGGCTGTAAGTGCTGTTCAGTTAGCTTCCTGTAGCAAGGCACAAGGAAGTAGAATATGATGGTGGTGGTGTTAGTTGTGGGAGGGGTTTCACCAAAGCGGGAAGTACAATCTGTCAGCAGCAAGTGGGTATCGGGAGTGCTTTTTAAGTTCTCCAATTGCATATGGATTTCAGTAGATTTTGGATACGAATCATACGGCGAACTTTAGTATATCTGCCCCAGCAAGGAAATAGATTCAAAGTGTGTCTGTAACGGCAACTCCATGGCAACCTATAGGTCCTGAAGGCCCAGCTGCAGTTAGCTTAGGGAATGACCATAGAAGGTTTTTGTCAGTTGGAATGGAAGTATCTACATTGGAAGAAGGTGGAAAACTATTTAATATGGCAATCATGCCTTGAAACCAACAAATGCATTGTGTGGGTGTACATTGTAATACTGTGATTAGAGATGCTGCTCTTAAACATTGATCCAAAGTATCCTTTTCAGCGTGGAGTTGCCTGCCCATCTGAAACTGATCATGATAGCACGAGTATTGGTTTGATGATGACTTTGTTGTAGTAAGGGTGGATGTGAAGAATACAAACTTGAGGTCTCTCAGCAGATGCTTTTTACAGAATGCAGCAAACATCAATCCCTTCCTTGTGTCAACCTTTAACATTCATTTTTTACTAGGCTGAAGTGTTGTACCATAATGAAATGTGTTTATTGAACCAACTTGCAGCAGTGAATATCTGATGTGGACAGTGGGTGGTGGTGACGGTAATGATCTAATCTTGGGGTGGGGCAGAAACATGGAAGCAGGAGGCGGAGTTGCTAATTACTAGCTACCACTTTTAGCATCATTTTCTGTTTTGATGGTTAGCACATTAAGAATCCCAAACCTTATTCTTAGCCAACATTGTGAGACACTGTCAGTCCGCAGAGATGTGGAGAGGAGGAGGAGATCAGAGTTAGGGCATCAAGTGTGCATGCACATATAAAAATGGATACCAATATGTAGAATCAAATGAGAAGGTTTGATTGAAGCGCGTTCTGAAAACGATTCTATGTTATATGATTTGCATTATTCAGACTATCCATATAACGGTGTGCATGTTCAAAGAAATTGCGTTTCCATATAAATAAAACATGCAGGTAAGCAAATATACGGTACAATCCGGGTAACGTCATTTTATTTATAGCTACAGTAAATGTCTGTAAAAAACTATTTCCTTGAGGCCAAACCTGCTCTCCGTTGTTTGAGGTAAGACTAATCTGACAGTAACGTGTAATTTACATGAAATTATGTGTACATGATATATCTTTAGATTTTCGTGTGCATGCTAATTAGCGTGTACGCTGCATGCATATAGTACTAAATATAATTATAAACTTAATATGTGTACAGCGCTGATACAGCTCCAATGGTAGAGCGTGCCTTTTCTGGTATATGAAGTTTGCAAAATTTTCATCTAATGCAGTACATACACCATCTGACAGTGAGGTGGCTTCGGTCAGCAATTTCCCACGCACACTCCGCCATAAGGCCCATATATGTTTGATAAAAGTAGTAGGAGTCTACGCGCTGGCTATGTACCGCGTAAGCTGTTAAATATGCATGCACATGTTTACGTTTAAAAGACGCATTTGGTAAAAAGCAGATCTTTGACTAATTAGTAGCAAGAGGTATACTACACCACTAAAGTAATTTCCGATTATCGTTTAAAAGAAATGTTTCTTACAAATTGAACTCCCCATCATAAAATGCAGCGTTTTATCTTATTGTTCTGGAAACAAATGCACCTCTCGCAATAAATGAAGATAACGTCCATCACAATTATGGGTCCTGTAAGGTTTGATGAATACCTTATTGATATTTCACCTTGGAAACCTCAATTAACAAGAAACCAAACATCCGCATCTTTTGTTCCATATGTGCACTTGTTTATTGTGTTGTTAAATGTTAAATAACTGCTTTTCTCAGGATGAAATCATCCAGTCATCTCACAGTTCTGGCACTTCTGCATCTTTTCATTGAAGGTGTGGCCAGAACCTCATTATTAATGCTTAGTATTTTAACATTTACACACGCTACTCATTATTATTGCAATCAAGCCATTAATATATTACTGCAATCGGCTTAGTGCATACTCCTGCCTTGGTTAGGATGATGTCAGCATCAGGGGATCACCACATGTTGTACAGTTTCATGTATTTCAGATCAGCAAAAATGAATACAATGAATTGGTAGGACCATTATTTATGAATAGGTCTGGAGTTACAACGATGAAGTGAATATATATAGTGTACCATACATATATTAATAATGCATACTTGCCAATTTCAAAAGACACAACTTTGATTTAAAGCTGCTCTAAATCTCTCACATTCCAGGTTACATGAGTACATCATGTGGTACATTTGGAAATTACTTGAACGCAACCAATCCACCGGCTATAGTTAGTTCAAATTATTACTCACAAGACAGCACATACTTTGGTATTGGAGCTCCATTGGCCTGTGCTGGAAATGCCACAAGATGGAATGTGTGCTACTATCCAACAGCTAATTCAACATCAGCATCTGCCACTCTTGCTGTGTACAGATGCACATCAGTTAGCTGTAATAGATATTCACAAGTACCAGGATCAACAATAACTGTGACTTCTCCAAGTTACACAAGCACATGTACACCACCTAGCTATGTTTGCACCAACATCTCACTAACTTCACCATTCACAGTCAACGCAGGAGATGTTCTTGTAGGATGCATACCACAAAACAAAGGTTTGCACATTGCAGCAAACATTCCTGGATCATCTGTGTACTATAGAAATGGAAATTTTGACTGTTCATCAAGAATAGCGCTAAATAGTAACTACCAAGTACAGTCAGGTCTTTCTCTTCTCATCAGTCTTGGTAGGTAAAGAACTTTATTCTTTTTCTATAATGTGGTCTGTACCATTTTTATAGATGTGGTTAACGATGGAGGATGTGGTCAGATATGCAATGATACCACATCAGGATATAACTGCAGCTGTTACTCTGGTTACCAAATTCAATATGGATCATCTATATGCATTAGTAAGTCTTAATAAAGCAAAGCACGTTTGTACATGAGGCACAGAGTAAAGGTGTATACAATCCCTTGCTCTCAATATCTTGAGCCTGAGTTATTGTCTGGTTTGCAATCACCAATTCTGGTTTGCATTTATGCATGACCACAAATAGCAAGACTTTAGATCATTCAAAATATTTCTGGATATAGTAGTTCCACTTTATGTGTATTTACTATTACACTAGCCTCAAGTGTCTCCACTGGATCTGCTAGTGCTACTATGAGTCCATCAAATAATGCCAATAGTAAGCTACTCTGTATGTTGTACATTGTGGTTTTCAATCAAGGAAAATTGATTATAAATTAACCACAAAGAACTCATTAACAGCAAATGCGGGCTTAAATGTTGATGTAATCAGAGTAAAAATTAATTAACTAAAATCAAAGAAATTAAAATTAAAAAAAACAAATAACTAATTCCCAATAACACCTAATTAAATACGTACCATTTTAGAGGCATCCAAATGCTCCAACATGTCCTTGAATTTTAATGATATCAAATTAGCCGAATTTAATATTAAATTCAAACCACTAAATCAAGATACAATACATCAAGTACATTGCGAAAATGAAAATCATGATTTCAATTTTGAATAACCTCTAAATGGAAGTAGATAATTCTTCATTTAACATTAATTGAAATGAATTGGGGGTCTTGAGACTATAAAATATTTGATTAACCATTATATCAATTTTATTACACTCATGTCTTCTTTTGCTGTTATAAAATTTAACAATTACCAGTTAATTAACTGCTTGTGGTTAATTTTCCTTGATTAAGAAACACCATTTATATGCGCATGTGTGTACTGAGTAATCATTAATAACTCAGTGTCAAAGTTGGTTACTCGAATTTATCTTCACTGCATAATTTTATCCTTAGCTAAGTATGAACTCTAGTACAATACATGTGATTTTATGCATGCATAATAGAAGACTTTAATAATGTTGATTGATGTATGTTTCAATATAATTTGAATCTTGTTGGAGTCATGCAAACCGTAATTAAACCAATTAGTAGAAAAATTAAATTCAACGTTGGATAGAATTTGAGCAGATGAAGGTATTTACCAAAAAGTGCAAATATAAATGGTTTCATACCTCATATGCTTGTTGAGATCTAAACGATTGGACTGATATTTCAAGTGCAGTTGGAGGACATCATTTTTGTGCCTTCAAATCCTACATACCACCTCCTCTCTCATAGAATTTTTTTATTACTTGTATGCTCCCTTAATTTTACACAGCACAAGAAGGATCAGCTCCAGCCTATGCTGCAAGCATCACCATCATAGTCATCATAGCTGTAGTGGTCATTATAGCAACAGTTCTCAGTGTAGTGCTATGGCAAAGGAGACATGCAAAGAAATGAAAAATATCAGCGGATCAAAATTCTACTATAGGTAAACGATAAAACTATCATGAAGTTAAAGATCTTTCCTAATTATGGTAGACAATATCATCTTCTCAACCACCACTGGGTCTGTTACCACTGCAAGTGAAAAAGCTGGTACAACTGCAGTCTATGAGCCTTTAAAAGATGAGGAATCTAAATATGCACAAGCTCAAGCTGTTTATGAAACACCACAAGAATCTCATGTGCAAGATATTAATAAGAAGCAGGTGAGAATTCTCATATGCACACATAAGGTAATACTTACATTACTAAAACTTTCTCCTGCAATGCTGATCTATTTTTCTCATATAGCCAACTAACTATGAGGCTCCAGTAAACGGGGAAGATAGTGTCTACACTAGTATTGATGAGCAGGTAATTGATTTGTGTCCAAAATAATATTTCCTATTTGACTCTATGAGTGAGCTACATGTAGGCATCTGGTAGTGACATGCATATGGGGGAGGCAAGTCCAAAGTGGGTGTTCAAGGTCATCCAGTTCATACATTTACTAAAGAGATACTGCTTTCAAATGAATAAATTGTACATTAATTACGTTTTCATGCATAAACCTTTCAGTGTGCACGTATGATTTTTTAGTTCCACACTGTATATGGAAGCCTATAAAATTACTCAACTGCTGTCTGATTCAATTCACAAAAATGCACTCCAATTTATAACCAGGTTTCAATAGTGGTACAAACTGCTAAGTTGTGTAATTTTGGTTTGTACTTGCATTTAATAAACACAGTATTTACAGCTTACATCTACACATTTGCACATCTCAATTTGGAAGTGTAACTCACTAGCTTAGAATACATACAAGCATGACGGCATTGCAAAATGTAAAGAAAATATATAATATTATTGCTTCGATAATTTCTCACTCCTGGCCCAGATGATTGTACAGAATCATGATTCCGAGATAGAAGATGCTGGTGGTGATGATGTCACATTGCAGGTAAATGAAGCATATCCAAGAAGAGAGAAGATGATGATAACACAACAAAATGAGGCCTATGGAGTGCATTCACGAGATCAGCCTACAATAGAAACTTCTCCAAATGAAGCCTATCATACACACACAGGTGGTGCATTACCAAATGAAATCTATGATGTGTGTAAGGATTAAATGAAATGTATGCATACACTCAGTGATTATATTCCCTAATGATCATATCCGTTCAAAATTATTCCAAATGGTCATACCCGTGCCGGTACGTGCTAGTCACCTGATGCAATGTTTTTGCTACAGCTATTTAAGGTCATGAGGGCTGCCCAGCCGTTACATTGTTAAAGGTAACAGTTGGCTTCCATCTGTAGCAAGGAGGTGCTCAGGTAGCTTCAAACAAAGTGTGGAAAATTGGTGTCTGTAAAGGGCCATGACAACCGTTAGGTGCTGCAGAGTCCTGAGGGCCCAGCTGTGGTCAGCATAGGGAATGACCATATCTGTATTGGAAGAACTAATAAGGCAATCAGGCCTTGAAATCAACTAAATGCATTGTGTGGGGGCAATACTAGTGCACATTGTTATATTGTGATTAGAAATGTGTACTTCAACATTGATCCTTTTCAGCATGGAGTTGCCTGCCCATCTGAAACAGAGAAAATGTAATAGCACGAGCATTGGTTTGATGATGATTTTGCTGTAGTAAGGTAGGACATGAAAAATGAATACTTGGTCTGACCTTGGGCCAACTGGCATTGCAATGACATCCTAGTTCAGAGCTAAGAGTTTAGCATCATTGACCCTTTAGTTCAACAAGGAGACATTCGCATATGTAGAGTGGTCTACACATGGCAGCTAACATAAATGGAACAATCCAGCACAAGTCAGCCTTCTGGTCTTACTCTTCTAGTTAGCCTAGGTACATATACAGGGATTGATTTTTAGATTATGTCAGGTTATGTCAGAGTACACATGTCTGATGTGAGGCATGAGCAATATTACTTATCCCTGTTGGTTAATGTGGATATAGTTTGTGAGGCATGTGGTACAAGTATTGCAGCTCTAGATTAGATTTATCCTGAGCATTCACTATATTTGCAGACTTAAGCACACATCTGTTTTTTATTTTAAATCCATAAAGTCTCACAAATAGTTACTCTATTTGATGCACATCTCCCCTTTGCCTTCTTCCTCCAGCTCTGGGGACATCCCCCTGTGTATGGCCCTATAATGGAGGGGTCAGGAATCTTGCCTTGGCCCATGTTGCATACACAGCCACACTGAGAATACTTATCAGTTGCATAAAAAGTTTCTCACGGACTAAACGTAATTAATAAATGGTTATGAAGTTCAATATTTAGGTCATTAGACATCAATAGCAAGTACATGTATTTGTTTTCTATTCTTGTCCTGTACACCCCCGTATATCCTTATATGGAGTGGTGCATTGTGCTGGCAAAATGCTTGTGCCCTTCTTGCCAATCACAATAATAGTTAATATATATGTACTGTTGTATGTGTATCATTTGGTCCATCAGAAATGTTCCCCTCCCCAAACATACCCACCCCCTCCCCACACACATATGTAGCCTCCTCCCCCACTATCCACACATGTACCCTTCCCTCACCTTGCACCCACATGTACATACCCCTCCACCCACCCACAATGCCTGTGGTTGCAGCCCCTCAGCCTCAACCTGAGATCTCAGCAAGTGGAGGGGCAAACATTGGGCTGATAGCAGGGGCTTCTGTTGGAGCTATTGTAGGTGTGGCATGGAATCTGTGAATGTATACCTCAATATTGTATAAGGTATGCGTACACCCAAGGATGTACATGTTAGTGTACATATACACATGTAAATATGTGTGTACAGGGTATATTATCAATGATGAAATGCTATCCAAAGGCCAGCCTTACACACTGGGTGAAACGTCCAGGTGACTTGTTGCCAGCAACTCAAATGATTATATGAGTAAACCATCAGTAAACATAAAAATGACTTTTCCTCCTATTCATTTGGGTTACTGGGAAACACGTTCCCATGTATGCCCCCATGTATGCCGGATGTATGCCCCATGTACATGTATGCCCCATGTATGCCCCATGTATGCCCCATGTATGCCCCATGTATGCCCCATGTATGCCCCATGTATGCCCCATGTATACCATGTATGCCCCATGTATGCCCCATGTATGCCCCATGTATGCCCCATGTATACCCCATGTATGCCCCATGTATGCTCCATGTATGCTCCATGTATGCTCCATGTATGCTCCATGTATGCTCCATGTATGCCCCATGTATGTGTTCAACAGCATATTTGTCTGCCTAGCCTAATGATAACAATATGTCACATCAATGTGCAGGAAGCGACGTGGGAGCTCTGGTATTGGACTGAGCATCAAAGCAGAGGACACATCTCACCTTCTGGATGAGGAAGACGATGGAAGTACACACCTTTGATGTTGTACAGGCGGGAATTGCTTGCATGATTGGATGCATTTGTTGCATACTGTATGCATGATATGAATGCTTTAACCAGAGCTATATTATCTCTGCCTTAGCATTCCGTATTTTGGAAGTGTTGTATCATAATGAAATGAGATAAATGTGTATTGAACCAACTTGCAGCAGTGAATATTTGATGTGAACTGATCCAATCTTGGGGGTGGGACTGAAACATGGAAGCTGGAGGCGGAGTTGCTAATTACTATCGCTACCGCTTTGAGCATCATTTTCTGTTTTGATGGTTAGACATTAAGAATCCCAAACCTTATTCTCAGTCAACATTTTGAGACACTGTCAGTCCGCAGAGATGTGGGGAGGGGGAGGAGACCAGAGTTAGGGCATCAAATGTGCATGCACATATAGAAATGGATATCAGTTTGTAGAATCAAATGATAAGGTTTGATTGAAGCATCTAATAAGGGAATGACCTACAAAGAAATAGCGTTCTGAAAATGATTCTATGTTACGTGATTTGCATTATTCAGACTGAGCGTTCAAAGAAATTGCGATTCCATATAAATAAAAGCTTCCAAGCAGATATACGGTACAATCCGGGTAACGTCACTTTATTTATAGCTAAGCTTACAGCAAAATACTATTTTTCTTGAGGCACCTGCTCTCCGTTGTTTGAGGTAAGGCTAATCGGACAGGAACGTCATTGTGTGCATGATATGCGGATGCTAATTAGCGCGTACGCTGCATCGTACTAAATTTAATAGGCCTATGTGTACATGTACAGCGCTGATGCAGGTCCAATGGTAGAGCGTGCCTTTTCTGGTATATGAAGTTTGCAAAATTTCATCTAATCCAGTACATACACCATCTGACAGTGAGGTGGCTTCGGTCAGCAATTTCCCATGCACACTCCGCCATAAGGCCCATATATGTTTGATAAAAGTAGTAGGAGTCTACGCGCTGGCTATGTACCATGTAAGCTGTTAAATATGCATGCACATGTTTACGTTTAAAAGACGCATTTGGTAAAAATCAGATCTTTAACTAATAAGTCAGCTAGAGGTATAGAACACCACTAAAGTAATGAATATCGTTTAGGAAATGTTTCTTACAAATTGAATTCCCTATCGTAAAAAGCAACGTCTTATTTAATTGTCCTGGAAACAAATGCACCTCTCGCAATGATTGAAGATAACGTCCATCACAATTATGGGTCCTGTAAGGTTTGATGAATACCCTATTGAATTTCACCTTGGAAACCTCAATTAACAAGAAACCAAACATCCACATCTTTTGTTCCATATGTGCACTTGTTTATTGTGTTGTTAAATGTTAAATAACTGCTTTTCTCAGGATGAAATCATCCAGTCATCTCACAGTTCTGTCACTTCTGCATCTCTTCATTGAAGGTGTGGCCAAAACCTCATTATTAATGCTCAGTATTTTAACATTTACACAATGCTACTCATTATTATTGCGATCGAGCCATAGAACCATTAAAATATTACTGCAATCGGCTTAGTGCATACTCCTGCCTTTGTTGGAACGGTGTGAGCATCAGGGGATCACCACATGTTGTACAGTTTCATGTATTTCAGATCAGCAAAAATGAATACAATGAATTGGTAGGACCATTATTTATGAATAGGTCTGGAGTTACAACGATGAAGTGAATATATAGTGTACCATACATGTAATAATAATGCATACTTGCCAATTTCAAAAGACACAACTTTGATTTAAAGCTGTTCTAAATCTCTCACATTCCAGGTTACATGAGTACATCATGTGGTACATTTGGAAATTACTTGAACGCAACCAATCCACCGGCTATGGCTAGTTCAAATTATTACTCACAAGACAGCACATACTTTGGTATTGGAGCTCCATTGACCTGTGCAGGAAATGCCACAAGATGGAATGTGTGCTACTATCCAACAGCTAATTCAACATCAGCATCTGCCACTCTTGCTGTGTACAGATGCACATCAGTTAGCTGTAATAGATATTCACAAGTACCAGGATCAACAATAACTGTGACTTCTCCAAGTTACACAAGCACATGTACACCACCTAGCTATGTTTGCACCAACATCTCACTAACTTCACCATTCACAGTCAACACAGGAGATGTTCTTGTAGGATGCATACCACAAAACAAAGGTTTGCACATTGCAGCAAACATTCCTGGATCATCTGTGTACTATAGAAATGGAAATTTTGACTGTTCATCAAGAATAGCGCTAAATAGTAACTACCAAGTACAGTCAGGTCTTTCTCTTCTCATCAGTCTTGGTAAGTAAAACACTTTATTCTTTTTCTATAATGTGGTCTGTACCATTTTTATAGATGTGGTTAACGATGGAGGATGTGGTCAGATATGCAATGATACCACATCAGCATATAACTGCAGCTGTTACTCTGGTTACCAACTTCAATATGGATCATCTATATGCATTAGTAAGTCTTAATAAAGCAAAGCACGTTTGTACATGAGGCACAGAGTAAAGGTGTATACAATCCCTTGCTCTCAGTATCTTGAGCCTGAGTTATTGTCTCGTTTGCAATCACCAATTCTGGTTTGCATTTATGCATGACCACAAATAGCAAGACTTTAGATCATTCAAAATATTTCTGGATATAGTAGTTCCACTTTATCTGTATTTACTATTACACTAGCCTCAAGTGTCTCCACTACTATGAGTCCATCAAATAATGCCAATAGTAAGCTACTCTGTATGTTGTACATGGTGTTTTCAATCTGTTTATAAATTAACCACAAACAGTTCATTAACAGCAAATTGTTAATAATGCGGGCTTAAATGTTGATGTAAACAAACTAAATATAAATATAAAATTAATTTACTAAAATCAAAGAATTTAACAAAAACGAATAACTAATTCCCAATAACACCCAATTAAATACACACCATTTTAGAGGCATCCAAAAGTTCCAACATGTTCTTGAATTTTAATGATACTAAATTAGCCGAATTTATTATTAAATTCAAACCACTAAATCAAGATACACAAGTACATTGCGAAAATAAAATCAAGATTTAAATTTTGAATAACTTCTAAATCAAAGTAGTTAGATAAATACAGTTTGCAGCCTATAACTAACCACCCACCCTACATTTATTATTAACAAATAGTTATTTTAAATCTATTACCATTAATTAATTAACCATTATATCAATTTTTTTTCACATCATGTCTTCTTTTGCTGTTATAAAATTTAACAATTAACTGCTTGTGGTTAATTTTCCTTGATTAAAAAACACCGTTTATATGTGCATGTTTGTGCTGATTAATCATTAATAATTCAGTGTTAAAGTTAGTAACTCAAATGCTTCACTGCATAATTTTATCCTTAGCTAAGTATGAATTATTAATTATCTCTAGTACATGTATATTGTGATTCTATGCATACATAATAGAAGACTTTAATGATGTTGATTGATGTATGTTTCAATAAAATCATTTAATAATTTGAATCTGATTGGAGTCATGGTATTTGCGTAATGACTATGTCCACACCTTTCAGATTCTATAGCAAATACAAATGTACATGATATTTTTAAACCAATTAGTACAAAAATTAAATTCAATGTTAGAAAGGATTTGAACATAATCTTAAAAAGTACAAATATAAATGGTTTTATTTAATTCATATACCTTATCTGCTTGCTGAAATCTAAATGACTGGACTGATATTTCAAGTGCAGTTGGAGGACACCATTATTGTGCCTTCTGTTCAAATCCTACATACCACCTCCTCTCTGATAGAATTTTTTATTACTTGTATGCTTCCTTAATTTTCCACAGCACAAGAAGGATCAGCTCCAGCCATTGCTGCAAGCATCACCATCATAGTCATCATAGCTGTAGTGGTCAATATAGCAACAGTTCTCAGTGTAGTGCTATGGCAAAGGAGACATGCAAGGAAATTAAAAATATCAGCAGCTCGAAATTCTACTATAGGTAAGACAATAAAACTGTCATGAAGTTAAAGATCTTTCCTTATTGTGGTAGACAATGTCATGTACTCAACCACCACTGGGGCTGTGACCATTGCAAGTGACAAAGCCGACACTATTGCTGCCTATGAGCCTTTAAAAGATGAGGAGCCTAGATATACACAAGCTCAGGCTGTTTATGAAACTCCACAAGCATCTGATGTACAAAATATTAATAGCAAGCAGGTGAGACACACACACATGCACACACGCAAGCACACACGCACACAGACACACACACACACACAAAAATATTCAACCATTGTAACTTATTTGTTCCATTAGCCAACTACCTATGGAGTTGCTACAAATGGGGATAATGTTTATACTACAGTGGATGAACAGGTAAATTTTCTTACATGCATTATGATAATATGATTCAACTGTTACTTTACACATTATGTACATACACAATCCTCATCTCTGGTCCAGATATTTGTACGCAGTCGTGATTCCCAGATAGAAGATGAAAATCCATACTACATGCCTGCATCATATGAGGAAGAACTGTATGTTCAACTGGAGAACCAAAGGATAAAGAAGATACCACGAGACAAAATTAGGTAAGCATACCGATTTTGAATAAAAACTTGCTGATTGCTTTTGAGCACCTGCATGCATATGCTAAACAAAATCAATATGTTCAATCCTACAGTGCAAAAAAAATGCTTGGGAGTGGTCAATTTGGTGGGGTCCAAATAGGAATATGGAATGGCTCAAAAGGAAAGTGTGAAGTTGCTATCAAGACACTCAATCCTACAATAACCCAGCCAGATGCTAAGGTCAAGTTTCTACAGGAAGCAGCCATCATGGCTCAGTTCAGACATCCTAATGTGATACAGCTGTATGGCATTGTCACTGATGGAGAACCTGTAGGTGACCTTATGTGTGCATAATACATTAGTACATGGACATGTGCCCTAAACTATAGGTGATGTTGGTAATTGAGCTGGCTCATAGAAAGGACCTAAGAACACACCTTGCCACTTTGAAACCTGAGTACGTTTGTGGCATGAGGTAGCATCAATGGCAGCTGTAATCAACTAACCTACCTTCTTCATTCTGTAGTCCTGGTCAGCTGGCCCATCAAGATCTGTACTTGAGTCTGCTAACCTACTCCAAACAGATAGCTGCTGGGATGAAGTATCTCTCTAACAAGTCATTTGTCCATCGTGATCTTGCTGCAAGGAATATACTTGTTACACAGGACTGCATATGCAAGGTGACCTGCTGCATGATGGGAAGGATTAACTGTTATTAACCCTCAGATTGCTGACTTTGGAATGTCACGTGACCTGGCTGATGACACATACTATGTTTCTCATGGAGGAATGGTTCCCATCAGGTGGACAGCTCCTGAGGCTATCCACTTCAAGAAATACTCTACTGCCAGTGATGTGTGGAGCTATGGATGTCTGTTGTATGAAATATGGGGCATTGGGTGCAAACCATATGAAGGAATTGGCAACTCAGAGGTAACAAACTAATTTAACCATTTATATAAGTCACTAATGTGCTTTTTAATCGCAGATTGTTGAGAAGGTAGATTCAGGCTACAGACTCCCACCACCCCCTGGATGTCCACTGCTGGTCTACCAGTTAATGATCCAATGCTGGTATACATGTAGATCATAATTACATGCATCACATTTACTTCATGCCTTGTTCATATACCCACAGCTGCGCTTTGTATTCTCGATAAATGTTCAGGGTGGCCTTGATTATACATGTATATTTGTCTCTTTAGTTAACTTAAAGATACATAACATTGAAGTAAAACAAAACCCAATAATCTAGAAGGGGATTCCATGGTCCCAATAGATGTTGGGTATGAAATAATCCAACCTATGTACATGCGTGCTTATGCTGCCTAATTGTTGATGTGTGCTGATAAAGGTTACTCTATGTTGATGATGGGGTGGAAGCTGATGAATATTGATCGTCTTCAGTGTAGCTACAATACAACTGACCAGCACTTTAGTTAGTGTCACATTCTCACATGTTGTCAGGTGTTTGAAACTAATTTCTGGTAGCTGCAAATTGATTTAGTTTACTAGTGCCATGATTCATGATGTGTGAACACCAAGCTGTTTGAAAAATGTATTTGTCAGATTACCCCTGCATAAGAAGTTACACATAATGGCATGGTAAACAAAGTCATTCCTATCATCATGCATAACATTGCTCGTTATTAAACTTAAGCTCTTACTGATTTTCACAACTTGAGAAAGTCTATTTACAGAGGCATGTTTTTATACATGTTTATCTCATTGCACTATATGTTCTTGACCACTCAGGAATCCTGAAACCTTTTCACGGCCATCGTTCCGAGATATCTACCTGTCCCTATACCAGTCCACGGAATATGTGCTTAAGGTTCCAGATGAAGCCCACCTCACTCACCCCCAAGCAGGGGTCCTTGGTGCCCCTCTGGAGGCAGGGGAGAAGATGTACATTGAGCTCCAGAAGACTTATGTATAAGTGCTGCTTAATATACAAACTTAATTATGCAGCGTGAATCAACTAGTTAACATTAAGAAATTTATTTATGTGCACATATTAGTGTTTCTGCCGTGATTCAAATCTAAGGCTACAATATAGCAACTAGTCAGAATGCTTTCTGTTACTTTGTGGTATGTATTAATTTAGAATTAGATTGTGTATGTGATTATTTATTTTTGAAAATGCATTGAAATTCATCCTTTTAAAAAAAATGTGCATGCTTATCAATGTTTTTAAGCATGCATGCAAAGTCATGTGCCACTATACACATTAATCCTTGTAGATGTAAATGTACAAGTACATGTTAGATTCATCCAGCAGATAGGCGAAGGTGCTGCACTTGCTTTACACCACTGGCCGCCTTGCGTCACATGGAGATTTGTGTTTACACGAGTCTCTGTTTCTATTTTTATTTTTCCAGATAACATGTTTTATTTATTTATTTATTTATAATTTATTTCTCAGGGGTGTGGAATTACCTTCAACATTCAGAGCGTCTAAAATGCAATTTTATGTATCTAATAAGTTACATTACTTTAATAACATTCGTACCCCCTGACAGCATCAGGATAATGAATATTCACAAGTACACAACTGAAACTAACTGCACCACATCTAATCTGCAATGCATGCACTGTACTCATTGAATATAGCTCTTGAGTTGGCCTTAAGGACATGGTCGGACGTCCATGCATACAGATATGTAATCACTGTGGACATCGTTTTGTCAGTTTTGGATGCAGAGTCTGCTGGCAAATGTGAGATGGTAATTTGTGCTTCTATGCCCCATACACCACTGCTATGCTATCTTCAGCATTGTAGCACGTGTGGGCTATCTTTAGCAGTGTAGTGTGGGTGCACGTGGGTGTAAAATACATGTAGGTAGTCGATAGCGTTTACCGTGTGGAAGTTATAGCATGCCCTATTATATATATTCAAACGCGTGGCGTTTTTATAACTTTTTTATAGTGAAGTATCATCGTCCATCGAGGGGGGGGCAAAAAACAAAGTGAAAGACACCATCCCCCAACTTTGAAGAGCTCATTGAGAGCATCACGAATATGCTATTATTTTTTTCAGGGGGGTCTAGGAAAAAAAGTTATGAGGGATCAAAGTTAGGGGGGGGGGGGGGGGGGGGTCTTGGCCAAAAAAATTTAAAAAAAAAAAAATTCATCACTTTTCTTAATTTTTTTTTTTGCACTTTACCTCGCACTACAGCAACATAATGATGGAATCATATTGTTTGTAGTGTTCATGGGTGTCCAATTCGTGCAAGGATATGGCTTAACTGCCTATCTAGAGCGATTGTAAGCTATTTCATTGCGGAAAGCATATTATCACGTGACTGAGACACAATTCGTGGGCGTGGCCTTCATACCAATTCACTACCCAATAGTGCAACAATTGAAGCGTCGCAAAGCAATGTAAAGATAAAAACTATACTAACGCTACTAAGTAAGCCACGGATACACCTGGTACTAAGTAACATGCATGAGGTCACGCCGACTCACGCCTCACGCGAGCATGCCCCACCTGCTATTGTTTAAACGAGTACTTTACCGAGTCATGAACGATAATGCGTGCCGTTCTTCAAAATCTTGTTGGAGTACCGCAAACCTTAATTGATGGGCAGGGATGTAATATTCGATAGGCCTACAGCCTGTGCATTACGTCATGGCACGAGAGACTGAGTATCGCGAAATTCTATGGTACAAGTGAAACAGCGTCTCCAGCTGCAAGCGACGAAGTGACAACACCTACAACAGCAATCTGCAACGAAGCCTGCTTTCTTTGTAATATTATCTTAATTGTAGGTGTGGTCAATTGTCAATTACGTAATTATTTTAAGGGGCGTGGTCGAAAAATGGGCGTGGTCGAAGGCGGAGGGGGGGGGGGGGGGGTTGACCTGGCCCTTGGTTTTAAGAATTTTTGGGATGGTGTCTATAACTTTTTTTTTTGCCCCCCCCTCGTCGTCCATGTAAAAATAAATACGACATGTATACACACTGGAACAAATGTCGAACGGACAATATATCCACAGCTATGGCACTGTCACACGGACGAATTAAACTGCACTAGTACTGGTAGCAACCGACGGTGTACTGGCATAATAGTCAGTCACCTCCATGCTCACACTGTACATGTCCATGTTATTAGCCGGACCCCACTTGTTTCGTCGGCAAGTACAAGGACACGTTAGTTCACTTCTGCGGCAGAAAAGAAGATCGACTATCAGTATGACGAGAAGGAGTACTGAAATGCTCGGAGTCAGGATGTACAAAGCCTCGAGGGGCTGACAGTTACTAATAGTACATAGAGAGCTAGAGTAACCTGCAGGCGACGTTAACAAAAAGACCACCACCAGAGTTACCCCAACCAGTTGAGTCCAAATGCCCAATCCGAAAACGGGCAGTATCGACTTGAGAGACTGCGTTAAGTGGTTCGGGAATGGTGTATCCTGGCAACACGCCCGGCGGCAGAGCAGCGCTGTCACCGCACCCAGTGCGAGGAAAGAAACAAAACCCACTAACGAGCAGACGGCGGCAACAAGGATGAAGCCCGCGCTGCCCCCTTCCAGATAATTACTCCACGTCTCGTTAGACTCAAACTCTATCATGGTCCACGGAGGAATCCAGCACAAGAGCAAAGGTAGTAGCACTACTACCACAACGATGATTCTCTCCTTCTCCCGAAGCGCATGGACTTTGTAGAAGGTGGTCGCAAATGCGGACGTCCCTACCCACAGGATGAGCAGGGAGCATGCCAGCATCCCGTACGAGAAATGGAAGAGCCAATATAAGACAGCGACTTGGTCTCCCTCGTCCGCCAGATGTGTTAAGTGCCCTATACAGAGCCATGCGCTAGCCAGTGCGAAGTACAGGAATACTCTGTGCACGAACCGACGGTACGCCCGCGTGACGAGGATGAGGAGCAGTGACAGGAGAGAGGAGAGCAGTCCCAAGCTTGAGGACGCTATGAATAAATACTGTAGCCAATACGCACCGGTTGTAGTGTTGTTCGAGGACATACCAATTACAAATATTGACATATGATGCCGGCTGATATGCGTGTGTGGGGTAGGCTTGGGTCACCTGCCATATCATACGCTACAATACTGTAGTAAATGCACGAATGTCGCGCCTGTGTACGATTGTACAACTTGTACGTAAAGGGACAATCTTATACATGTAGTCTATACTCCAGCTCAGGTAGGCTTACAAATTCCTATATTACCGCGAAAGGCAGGTCGATGGGTCTGGGGCCGAGACTACTGCACACTTTAGCATGGCCTGTGGCGGATGAAGTGGTCCTACCTAAAAACGACATTTGTTTGCGGTCCGGCCGGCTTGTTAGTACACAAAATGAGATTGAAAATAAATTATATGTGAAAGTAAAGAGATGGATTGAAACATTATTCAGTACTGTGACACGGACATGTAGTTACTACATGTACAGCTCCACAGTGAAGGAAAATCAAATTGCATATATACTGGCGTGTGCTGTGATACAGTGACTACACTGAAGGTGGCTGAACCATTGGTGTGCTTCCAGATTATACGATCCTTGTCCACAAAATAACCTACCACAAAATACATTTGTCGCGAATCGAAAAGCTATTAGTTAGACATGTATGAGCTTATAAGAAAAGCGGAAACTATTTTTTTTTTCAAGCAACCTACGTGTATTAATATCACATGCTTGTGTACAAATTCCAATGTACAGATTATAAATGATTTTCCTAACACCTGCAAATTAAAATATTGGTGAGTAGCGCAACGATTGCCAGGCAGTTTTTTTAGGAGTTGTCCTTACAATGCATTACAAAGATTGTGGGATTAAATCGTTGAAGCTAGCCAAAGGTTAATGATGAATACATATCCCAATGTTAAGGGTTGCCAAAATCCTCTTCTTGCAGCAACTTTCAGCATGGAATCATGTCAGATTTAACTACAAAATTCAGTGCATCTAAGCTCGGTGATGTGTTGTGGTGACAGATGATGATCCAGTAATAGTTGTGGCGATATGAAACAACAAACATTTGTTTCAACAAAGACAAAACAAGACATCACATAGCTAATAGAATGCACCGAATATACCTACATGTATATTTCCTAAGGAAGAAGAGAATTGGCAAATGTCGTCCAAGACCATAATATCACTAAACACCTCCTGAGATACTGTCTGCAGATGAGGTGGCATTTTACCTGATCCAGCATGTACTCAAGAAGGTACTACTTACAGCAAACACATTACCTCAAGCTCCATGCATAAAACATGGCATCTCAGAGGGTTGGCACTTGAGAAGTATCTCTGTGTCAAAGCTCTTATTGACAGATACAATAATGGACAAAATGCGGAACACCGTAAAGCAGTTCTGGAGATATTGCTATTTAGGATCCAAATCATGTGGTACAGTTAGCTTAATTACACCAGGTTAGGATGGATAGGGAACATACAATCATTTCATTAATGTTGTTGACACACCACCTGTGTAAGTATGGTAGACTTCATTTTGAATGTACTCCCTAGACTTCATTTGGAGTTATAGCTATTGTAGTCTGATCATGTGAATGCACTCCATAGGCCTCATTTTGTTGTGTTATCATCATCTTCTCTCTTCTTGGATATGCTTCATTTACCTGCAATGTTACATAATCTAGACTTGCAATGATTGCTAGGGCACTAATCATCATCCCTCCACTGGCAATGGTGCTGTTAACTTTTGCGTAAAAACTTGTCAGCTCATATAACGACCACATGCTATACTTACTGAGTGCTGATTTATGCTTACTTAGCATAATACTGATAGCTGTAACTATGGCTACTACAGCTATGATGACAATGACGGTGACACAGCAATGGCTGGAGTTGATCCTTCTTGTGCTGAGAGGGTAGGCATGCATACATTGCAACAGAAAGATAACCTCAAAGAATTGAGTGTTTTACCCAACAGGACTGATGAGAAGAGAAAGACCTGATTGATTTAGGTAGTTACGTGTGTCTGTTTGCAATGAACTTATTTTTATACTGCTCATGTATGATCCAGAAATGTTTGCTGCGTAAACCATTGTTTTGTGGTATATATTCCAACAAGAACATCTCCTGTGTTGACTGTGAATGGTGAAGTTAGTGAGATGTTGATGCAAATATTGTTAGGTGGTGCACTAACTTGGAGAAGTCGCAGTTATTGTTGATTCCGGCACAGATGTGTACTTATTATTACTACAAGTGCTGCTCTCTGAAGTACATCTGTACACTAGGATAAGTGGCAGATGCTGATGTTGAATTAGCTGTTGGATAGTAGCATACATTCTATCTTGTGGCATTTCCAGCACAAGCCAATGAAGCTCCAATACCAAAGTATGTGCTGCCTGGTAAGTAATAATTTTTCAGTGGATTGGTTGAGTTCAAGCCATTCCCTAATGTGACACATGATGTACTCAGGCGACCTGGAATAGGAGAGAATACAGAACGTATGTATAATACATGCAGCTGATGCCTAAATTAGATTGCTTCATGCATGGTAATCTACTTCCACTACGCTGATGTATGTATGTGCCTACTTCATGTGTATCATTTCCATTGCAGTACATGTTCAACTAATGGAGCAAAAAATTGTTTTACTTTAATGTACAATGGGTTTTTTATTGGTACAGGTGTATTTATGGTTCATATCCATCATACCATTGCCCATTTGGTCACTAACTTTTAACAACAAACAATTTGATAAAGTATCTATAATTTCTGGTGTATTATGTCTCGACATATGTTTCTATACAACTCCAATAAAATACAATTTCCTTCATACACGAAAAAATCATACACACTGCAATGAAAAAGTATTGTGAGCTTAGTAATGCTGGTAAAAATGAGCAATTAGCTACCCCTTTAATGAAAAGTTGCAGTAATAATAGAACTCAAAGATGGCTGGATGATTTCATCTTGAGGGTGTAAAAAAATGTCCCATACTTCATATGCATCTTTATTTTATAATACCGGATGAGGCCTTTTCGATTCGTTTCCATCTGCGGGCCTTTGTGATGATAATAAAATCAGGAGGCTGCTATAGACACTATACACTAAGATCCATTGCGGCGAATTATATTTCATGCTAGCAAACCTACTCACGCGTATGTTTACCACTTTTATTTAGGATGCAGCGTATACATGCCATGACATGAAAAAATGGGTTTACCCTGCGTTTTGTTCGACAGTCCCAGGTTGATCGATCCCAGATCGATAGGTTCCAAACAGTTGGCTTTCTCACCCTGTAGTCATTATCAACCTGAGCTGGGATCGTCGAACAAACCCCAGACTCGGAATATAATAGATCTAGGCCTATATTTTCCCGGCTGTGCATGATATGCCATACCTTGTTGTCTGGCATATAAAGACACATGCAGGATTTTATCGGTCATTGAAAGTACACGTTCAGGTCAGACGTACCTCAGAGTCAAACAACGAAGAGTAGATCTAACCTCAAGCAAGTATTTTACTGCTAGCTAAAATAACCGGATTGTACCGTATATACTACCATAACGTCAACTATACATGTACCGATGGGATTTTTTAAGCAATAAGAAACACATACATGTGATGATGTTAAAAAATACCGTGCTGAAAACGATTCTAGGTTTATACAACAATTAGACGTTCATCAAAGCGTACACACGCAGACGTACGGGATGCAGTTTAATTTATTGTGCGTATCTCAAGGAATAAATAAATAGATTTTACAGTGGCAGATAATTTTTTCACAATCATGTACATACAGTGGAAAATAATATGAATTATATGAATAAAATAAAAGTTGCACGGACGAGCAAAATATAGTTGCCTTCTCCAAATCTTGTCATCAGGATTTTTTTTTACACGCAGCACTTATACATAAGTCTTCTGGAGCTCAATGTACATGTTCTCCCCTGCCTCCAGAGGGGCACCAAGGACCCCTGCTTGAGGATGGGTGAGGTGGGCTTCATCTGGAACATGAAGCCCCTGGTCTGAAGATTGACAAAGGATCAAGTTGATCTCTTGAAATGTTGGACGACAATGTGGTGCAGGGTTCCTGAGGGGTGGAATGAAAATAACATACATAAAAAGTGCACATAAATAACCATGATGTTTAATTAAGTAAGAAAGAAGCTGTTTCATGCCAATGTTCTATAACTATAGGTAGGTAGTGAACATCAATGAGCTATTGTGATGAATGCTAACACTTTCTTTTGCCAAATGGTCAATGATGGATAAAAGAAAAGTCATCATTAGAAGTATTCATGGGGCTCAATTATAAACTGTGGTACTGAGTTATGTGTAGACAGTTAATAATAAATTCATACCAGCACTGGATCATTAACTGGTAGACCAGCAGTGGACATCCAGGGGGTGGTGGGAGTCTGTAGCCTGAATCTACCTTCTGAACAATCTGGTTTAATTGGGATTACCACCATAAACAATCAATTCACACCCACAAAGACAACCTCAAATTTCTCAATTTCATCATAGGGTCTGCTCCCAAGGCTCCATATCTCATACAGCAGACATCCATAGCTCCACACATCACTGGCAGTAGAGTACTTCTTGAAGTGGATAGCCTCAGGAGCTGTCCATCTGATGGGAACCATTCCTCCATGGGAAACGTAAGTGTCATCGTCAAGAGCACGTGACATTCCAAAGTCACCAATCTGAGGGAAAATGAAACTTGTTTATTTCAACAACAGTTAATCCTTCCCATCATGCAGCAGATCACCTTGCATGTGCAGTCCTGTGTAACAAGTATATTCCTTGCAGCAAGATCACGATGGACAAATGACTTGTTAGAGAGATACTTCATCCCAGCAGCTATCTGTTTGGAGTAGGTTAGCAGACTCAAGTACAGATCTTGATGGGCCAGCTGACCAGGACTACAGAATGAAGAAGGTAATGTAGGTTAGTTGATTGCAGTTGCCATTGATGCTACCTCATGCCATTAACATACTCAGGTTTCAAAGTGGCAAGATGTGTTCTTAAGTCTTTTTTATGAGCCAGCTCAATTACCAACATCACCTATAGTTTAGGGTGTACATACTTTTGCAAATGTAACATATAAAGCCACCTACAGGCTCTTCATCAGTGACAATACCATACAGCTGTATCACATTAGGATGTCTGAACTGGGCCATGATGGCTGCTTCCTGTAGAAACTTGACCTTTGCATCTGGCTGGGTTATTGTAGGATTGAGTGTCTTGATGGCAACTTCACACTTTCCTTTTGAGCCATTCCATATTCCTATTTGGACCCCACCAAAATGACCACTCCCAAGCATTGTGGCTACACTGCAGGAATAGTCAAGAATATAAGTATGGTACGGAATAAAATATCGTTTATCTTAATTTTTTAATACAGTTACAAAAATGTTTCAATTGTGCACTTGCCTAATGCTGTTTTGTGGAATCTTCTTTATCCTTTGGTTCTCCAGTTGAACATACAGTTCTTCCTCATGTGGTGCTGGTATCTCGTACGGATTTTCATCTGCTCCCATTGCATCATTACTGTATACTGGCATCTAAGCCCAAGTTGAATGTACAATTTAAATGGTGCACAAATAGCTCAAGCACTGAAATTTCACAATATTGCACGGTAATGATATCATGTGCAACATCATTCATTGTATTCTTGGATATTCATGCGTATTATATAATTTGTATATTGATGTGTCTATACACATTTACGTTACAAAAAGCTTGTACTGCTTTTTGTTTCATTAAAAATGAAATCACAGTTGGATATGTTGATTTGTTTTTGAGGGTTTAATATATTACGTATTGCACATGAGACATGATTGGACAGCTCATTGTAATAAAAAGCTATAAGTACATTGATCACACATTTATTTACCAGTAGTATGCTAAACACCTTCATCAGTAGTTAGCTAAATTATGTTACAATAAACCAATCCATGAGTAATGATTGTATGAACATTAATTATCACCTGCTTGTCATTATCACTTTGTGCTCTAGGTGCTTGCATGACGTGTGGAGTTTCATAAATAGCCTGAGCTTCTTGTCCAAATTTAGATACATCATCTTCTAAAGGATCATAGACTGCAGATGTACCAGCTTTGTTACTCAGTATTGTAGCAGAAGTGGAGGCAGTTGAGTACATAACAATATCTAAATAAGGAAAGAAATTTATCACCCCCTGTAATTGTAGTAGTTCTCTTACCTGTATTAGATGTTTGATTCGCATATCTCTTTCTCCATAGCACAATGCTGATAGCTGTAACTGTGGTCACCACTATAGCTATGATGACAATTATGATGAAGCTTGCCAAAATGACTGGACCTGATCCTTCTTGTGCTGAGAGGATAGACATTAAGACAGCACATTGAAATATCCAAAAATGCATCTTTGTCCCATCTAAAATCATTTATGGAACTATAAAATTGATTTGTACAATCTAACAGATTTACATACTAACCATTCATCAATGGCATTCAATTCTTATTGTACATGTACTTGCATTCTACATTATAAACACTTAAACTCTTGGAAGTACTTCAAATGGTGCCCACTCCAATCGCAATAAAATTCACATACAGGTATGAAATCATTGTAATTAAACTGCTAACTCCACAGTATATGTGCCATTTATTGTTATGCAGTCTATTTCATCTACTGCTTGTATAAATTTGTTGTAATTTCAATGCACACTAAATAGCACACTTAATGGCTTACGCTTTGCAATATTGGAGAAGATGACACTAACAGTTGATGTTGAGCTGCTTGGAGCAAGTGTAGCAGTATTAAATGTAGTGTAAGGGATACTGGATATGATGAAAGTTGAGGTCAAGATAATTGGGACAGGACGAATAGCTCCAGTGACATTTATCGTGGAGGAGGAGATGAGAATAGTTGTAGTAGGCGTGGTAGCACTAGCAGCTCCAAGAAGGTAAAAAATTCAATCATACAGAAATTCATTACAAATAACTTATATATGTATTGTTTATTATTGATACACCATATTATACCATGATAATGATCATGATTTATGTGAACATAATATACACAAAGTCAAGTAATGGAATATGTAAATGCACCATGCATGTATATTTTGATACACTGTTATTTTATACTGATGTGGCTCTCACATCCCATCAGTCTGAAAAGTATTGTTAGGGTCTACCAGGTATTTTTATGCAGTACACTGCACTGGATAAAGCATGGTCCAAAATCTATTTTATTCCTTCTAATTCACTGCTAGCAAGACTTATTGATTATGTGATGATGCAAGAAGGCTTAGATTCAAGTACAGGTAGGAGCTACAATTAGGTAGCCTCCACATAAAACGTGTTCGGCTCCTTTACGCCTCACTAGGTCTAATCTAGGCCTTGCCCCTTCCCTAAATACGACTGGGATTTAACTTCTTGAAGGTTAGGAGCACTTACATATACTGGAGCAGTTCAAACCATCAGGTAGAAGTATGTAACCAGGGTAACAGCTGCAGCTGTATCCTGCTGTGGTATCATTGCACATCTGACCACACCCTCCATTGTTAACAGCACATTCATTCACATCTATATGGTACATATCACATATATAAAATGAATTCACTGAGCACTTCACCTACCAAGGCTGATGAGAAGAGTGAGGCCTGATTGAAGATAGTAGTTATTTGATAAACTTATTTGTGATGAACAGCCAATATCATTACTGTAGTGCACCGATGATCCATTAATGATTGCTGCAATGTGCAAACCATTGTTTTGTGGTATGCATCCTACAAGAACATCTCCTTTGTTGACTGTGAATGGCGAAGTTAGTGAGATGTTGGTGCAAACATAGCTAGGTGGCGTGCTTGTGTAACTTGGAGAAGTCACAGTTATTGCTGATCCTTGCACTGGTGCGTATGTTGCATTACTACAACTACTGTTCCCTGATGTGCATCTGTACACTTGAAGAGTGGCAGATGCTGATGTTGAACTAGCTGTTGGATAGTAGCATACATTCCATCTTGTGGCGTTTCCGGCACACTGTAATGGACTTCCAATTCCCACAAATATACCGATGTAATAGGAACTAGCCATGGCAGGGGGATTGGAGAAATCCAAGTCATTTCCAAATGTGCCACTAGATGTACTCAGGTGAGCTGCAATAAGAGACATTTAGAATATCACCATTAAATTGTACATATCCTTTGGAAAATGAACGCTATCATTGCATGTTTTTGTTTGGAAACAGATACATGTACATGTGCTATGTAAAACCTTACGAGAGCATATTACATTATTAAACACACAGCTCACAATTCTATTTTTTGAAACCAAGAGGCTTAATGTTTCCATGTGCAATGTCTAAGTTTTTTAATTTGTAACATTCCTTCCCAAAGCCAAATAAATAGCACCAAAATTCTCCTACCTTCAGTGAAAAGATGTAGAACTACCAAAATTCCAAGATGGCACGATGCCTTCATCATCCTGAAGCAAGAAGGTCAATAACAAAAAGAAAAACGGCAAGCTTAGGCATGGCAACTTCCATAATATTGTATAATCCCATAATCATGATTTACATTATTTATTTCAGTTTAAGTGACTGTTGCTAACGATGATGTTATTGTAGTATTACTCGAATAAGCATTATCTTAATTTTCTTCACATGAAGAAGCAAGTTATTGGCATTCGACCCGCGGCCGGCTGTAAGTAAAAAAATAAAATTAAAAAAAAGTAACCAGATTGGGTTAGCAGCTGTGTATATCGCAGGCAATAGTGTGTCAGTATATATTTAAAAGGAAAAACCAGCATTGTCTGCACGAGTGCAATTTTTGTTGTAGCCAGCTCCTTTGCAGTTTATTGATAATGTGTGACAAAGAATTCGTTAATTCTGCTATATGCATGGCTCTGAGGAATCCAGAGCTACACTCCGATAAATTTGATAACTTCAAGTACACCAGGCTATAGGGTAAGAAACGCGTACGCCCCATACCCCATGCACTTGCCTTAGCTGCTGCATAATGGATGAACTAAGTAAGAGTGATGCCAAGCAGAGACAAGTTGGCCATGGATCTAACACAGCCGGTTTTATAAAAGTCAGTTGCAAACCATCCGCTTCTATTCTTCTCAATCGCGTGCACAAACTGTTAGATTGCTGATCTCATGTTTGACAGCTTATGCAGAGCGTAGACTCCTACGACATTATCAAACGTATATGGCGTTATGGTAACGTACGCTGAGTCGCTGACCCATCTGTAGGAACGAAAATGTATACAATGAAAGGGGCGGGGCACGTACCCCCAGGCGCATCATTGGAAGAGCGCCATAAAGGTTCGTTGGTCGATTCTTCAGTGGCACATCCAGCCATGTTTCCGCGTCGCCCAGAACCCCCCCCCCCCCCCCCCTTGCAATCAGACAGAATAATATCAGTTCCTGTTTAGTTATACTATATGCGGAGTCGAGTCCAGTCAAGTTTGTAATATGGATAAATTGATTAATAATAAGTGAACTTAACTACGGCCTACTCATGTATTCGTTTCGAATTAGTGTAAGCAATTCTACCGATCAGTTTCTCCCCCCCCTCCCCCTCCCAAAATAAAAATAATTATAAGATTTAAAGTGTACAGCTGATAGGACATCGGTTGTGCACTTGTGCTATTGGTGTAAGCGTATTATTGTAAGCATGCATTAAATCAATTTACGCACGGTCGTGTGTTGGAGTTAACAACCATAACGACGCGCAGACGCGGCTCAGCGGGCGTTATCCGTTTCTGGTCGAGGTTAACCGTGACTGAAGTAGTTTTCAAGCCTCTAGCTATCAGTATGGAAATCCACCGTTTTGGCAGGGGGAACTGCATCAACATGTATTGTTGATGCAGTGAAGTTTTGTTTTGACAGAACGTGTCAGAGAAAATCAGTCTAACCCTTAAACATGTAGGAAATTTCTAAAAGGGTTAGATTCATTTGTTTGAGCAGAATTACAGGCATATACCAATAGCTTGCTTCTCCTCAGGTGTAAGTGATGGTGCACACTCTTGCCCTTGATAATAACCAACTTTAATATTCCTGCTGAAACGTGCACAATGTACCAGAACATCTGATAGCAGCAGACACCCTCCTTCACTGGTGCTGTGTGCATTATGGTGTGCTGTGCTTCTGTGCATGGCTGCCATTGTATCCGTGGCTACTGGTAAGCATCAATGGAACAGGTGGATCTTAGGGGCTCAGTGGATGTCAACCTATTGACATTGCCCTGCCAAGCAGTGTCATGTGTTAATGCTGGTCTGATGTGTGACGGAGCCATACTGGGAACCATCCTCTGAGCAGCAGGGAACCATCCTCGGAGCACAGGGAACCATTCTCTGAGCAGCAGGGGACCATCCATACTGAAACCTCCAAGGTGGCTTGAAGTCGTACTAGCTCTCATGCAGCCAGGACAGAGCATGTACTGCCTCCTTTACTGCTGCCTTAACCCCTGTGGACTCTCTGAGTGGGTGCTGCATGTACAGCAACAGATGATTAACCCAGACATTCAATATCCCTGATATGCACCAATATTTCTTAAATGCCAACCATACCAATAGGCTCGAAATCAATTATCACCAATGTATATTGCTAGCACTGTGAAAAGAGATTTGAATGTAACAAAATTGATATAACATGGGGATTGAAGTATATGTAATTACTAATCTGAGACCATATTTTAATCTGTGTGTGTGTTGTGTGTATGGGTTGTAATAGGGATATGGGGCAAAGCGCAGCTTTTTAAATAATGGAGCATAAGAACACTGTTTTGTGATGCTTTTAAAAACCTAGTCTGTATATCGTAATTATACATAGGTCTTCTGGAGCTCAATGTACATGTTCTCCCCTGCCTCCAGAGGGGCACCAAGGACTCCTGCTTGAGGGTAGGTGAGGCGGGCTTCATCTGTAACTTTAAGTACAAATTCTGGGGACTGATGTAGGGACAGGTAGATATCTCGGAATGATGACCGAGAATGCGGCTCAGAATTCCTGGGGAGTGAGGG
Organism: Spongilla lacustris; assembly: GCA_949361645.1. Lineage (NCBI taxonomy): Eukaryota > Metazoa > Porifera > Demospongiae > Spongillida > Spongillidae > Spongilla > Spongilla lacustris. Next base: position 7,317,276 of record OX442426.1, on the reverse strand, counting down.
GTTAAGTGTATATGTTAGTAAATTCAATACATCCAGGAGCACACATGCACCTCCTGGTAAATGATGCTCGTATTTGTCGGTATATAAAATAAATAAAATAATGAACATCTTCTAAGATGAATGTACAATTTAAAGGTGTACTAATTTTACTTCTCAAATGGTGAGAAGAAAAGTTCAGGACACAGCATTATTTGGCTACTGTTGATGCCATATAATATTCAATGGATACAGCAGTAATACTAAGAGTCTACTGGTTATTGAAATAGTGCATTGCTGTGTAAAAAAAATCAATTCGACTTAAGCGTGTGTATTTGGATAGCGCCATCAAATATGCTGATGATTAGAAAGCTCAGATAAAATAGATAATGCTTGCTCATCCCATACAGAACCTTATAAAAGTTTCTCCCTCCAGTCATGTAGCTCTGCTGCCGCTGCTCCCACAGCTTGCAACATACCAACAGCAGGTCTGCACGCTCTGCTTTGGCTAGCAACCTTTATATAAACAATGTCAGTGAACAAGGTTGCCACACCCACACCCACACACACACACACCTGATCCCAATGAATACTCCAATATGTTTATTTTACATTAACAAGCAGATTTATTTATTTTAAAACTCTATTTGCAGGTACAAGTTCACTATGGCAACAGCAAGCAGCAAGTATTTAGTTAGACACGACACAAAAGTATTATTTTCAATTACAGTTTGTCCTCTTTTTCATTATCTGTGCCCTGGATGTTTCCAGCTTGCCCCACCATGAATGTTGATACTGGTGTCAGTGAAGCATCAACTGTTTCATAATGGGCAGTATTCACCACTGTATCATACAAAGGATTTCTGCATGTATGTATGTGTTTGTGTGTATGAGTGCGAAGGAGAGATGTGAGAAATGAATGACATGATGAATGGAGAACATATCATTGAAATATGACCTGGGACGCAAAAATATGGAAGTTAACATTTTTATTCAACGCAAAAATATGGAAACATTTTTATTCTGATTAATGCATTTCCAAATGCTCAGTAACCAGAATAGGACTGACATCTTTAGAATCAATTCATTATTAGCACGTTATTTTAATTTCTAATTTATGCTCAGCTAAAAATATCAGTGTACAGCGAAACTAGACAATACCTTCTACTGTAATATGAACTGGTAATGGAATATTCATAAATCACCTGTTCCAAAGAAGAATGCAATTTGTTGCTCATTGCTATGTATTCAATCTGATCTATTAATAGTAGCAGGAGACTTAACACTAAAATACGAATGCATATAAAAAGATGCATGGATTGTGTTAATTAAAGTGAGGTTATTAACTGACCGGATTATCAATTTCTTGGCTTTCCTTCGTCTGATGCAGTGCACAATCCCGATAACAATGACTATACTTAGGATGACCATAAACCCTGCTGCAATGCCCACTATAACCCCAGGATTAAATTTGGATGATAAAGTGTCAGCACTACTCTCAGCATTGACACATCCAGCTTCATCCAGTGACTTTATTATCACAAGACATGTTTTGTCAACAGTTAGTGTTGTCCCTTGGGCCTGTATAGTACTGGCCTTGGTACGCACCCACTCATCAAAGTGAAGGGCCTCAGTGGCCTTAGCACTTCCTCTCAACGTGATGCTAATTTCTTCAAAGCAATATATACTTGCAGTCTCGACGGTGAACCCACTCCAGTAGAGCCTAACATCATTTTCCACGAGCTGCTTTAAATTCATACTTGTTTTTTCATTGTCTCCCTGTGTGTGAGGACAAACACTATATAAGTACCACTATAGGAAGTTGCTGTATACACACAAGAAGGTGAGGCTATATTACAACAAGGGCCGGGGTACAAGGAATATAGTAGCATTCTCTTCAAGGTAAGACACTCAAAGCAGGTGTTTGATAAACAAAGGTGGGATGCTACTATGGGATATTAAAACAGCCTAATTCCATCCATTTGCAACTAAATGAAGCAATTTGATTAGTATATCAAGATAGAAATGCTTTGGGTATATACGTTACTAAACCTAAGATTATTACGTAGCAATATCCCCATGGCCATGTTTCCCTAACACTTGGTTCTCTGCTGCAACAATGGACAAGCAATATTACCTTACAACGTGTCTAATTACCTTCCAATCTGTACATTTGCTAATTCCGGTTAGCCTCACTTGGATGTAATCTTCAAGAGAGATGACAGAAGTTCAAACCATTTAAAACATAATCGTCTTTGTGTAAGTTATAATACACAATGTTGCAGTAAAAAAAAGTACCATGCATGGTTACCATGTTACGTGTGTGAATTGAACACCTGTTGCAGCGCTTACACTAGCAGCCTAAGGTGATTGCAATTTTGAATATTGCAATGTTGTAGAATGAATTATGAAAGCATCATTCAAAAAAAGTACAAGATACATATGTGATTGCATGTTAGCCTTTGGTTGAGAGCATTATGAATATGAAATAAAAGCGCTTGTATAAGAAAAGAGATGTAATTGGTGTATTTATATGTACAATTGATCTGGAGTTCTCACCATTGCAAATGAAGCCATCAACATTCAACAGGTAGCCAGTGTTGCAAGAACACAGGTAGCTTCCAATAGTGTTGGTGCAGGTTTGTGTACAGCCGCCATTGTTGAAAGCACACTCATTGATATCTGAAAACAAAGTGAAATGATAGGTACGTCAGCCCTATGGAGAACTTGTGATGACATACCTTTGCAAGTTCTGTTGTCGGCATTCAATGCATAACCAGTGTTGCAGGAACACATATAGCTTCCAATGGTGTTAGTGCACATTTGTGAACAATTTCCGTTGTTCTCTTCACACTCATTGATGTCTGTGAGATAACTAAAGTCACTTCCATCATTCCATAGAGAAACCTTGTGCTTACCAGCACAGATGACATTATCAGCCTCCAGTGTATATCCACTCCTGCATGAGCACGAGTAACTTCCAACAGTGTTTGTGCATATCTGTGCACAGTTTCCATTATTAGTAGCACATTCATTGATATCTGAGAAAAGATGTTCTTGATAATGCCACCTACTGCTATGACAAAGCCAGTACCATTGCAAGTCCAGTTGTCACTCTCCAGCACGTAACCTGTCCTGCAGGAACATATAAAGCTTCCAATTGTATTGGTGCAGTCTTGGGTGCAATTGCCATTGAAAAATGCACATTCGTTGATATCTGAATAAGAATATTATGGTCAAATGTTGCTTATATAATCTTAAGAGTGACATACCAATGCAATTTTCACGATCAGCACGTAATGCAAAACCAGTTAAGCAGGAACAGTAGTAGCTTCCAAAGGTGTTGGTGCACAGTTGGCCACAATTTCCATTGTTGGTTGCACACTCATTTATATCTAAATAGCAAAGACAATCCAGTTAACAGATTTCATTTTTAAACCTACACTCTCACCAGTGCATGTCCTGTTATCAAGACTCAAAAGGTACCCAACATTGCAGGAGCAGGTGTAACTTCCAATGGTGTTTGTGCACGTTTGAGAGCACATTCTGTTTGTGGTTTCACATTCATTGATATCTGTTTATGGTTTAATTCTTATCCTTATTTCTCAAATATCTGAATCAATGCAATACCTGCACAAGCCATGGTGCCGTTTAGAGCATAGCCAGCCATGCATGAACATAGGTAACTTCCAATGATGTTGGTACAGATTTGTGCACAGCCTCCATTGTTGAATGTGCACTCATTGATATCTATTAATAGAATGCAAGAATTACGTTATTGTAAAAGCATGTACATGTAGATGGTGAAATTAAAAATATTTCCTTGGCCAATAAAAACCAAAATCACTTTAATCAAGGACGCATTTCTTGTAACCCTATATAGACAAAACTCCTTTCCCTATTATATAAATCGATAAATGATTAAAAGTTTGGGTTTTGGGAAATGAATTTCACTGGGTAACTTGAACAATTGTTAGGCCAAGGCTCCAAATACTGAGAGCCTTGGGGAGTATTCCAAGTAATTGCAGACCCAAATCATACTCACCAATGCATGTTTTGTTGTCAGTATTCAGCTTGTAGCCTGCTATACATGAGCAAATGTAACTTCCAACAGTTTTTATACAGATCTGAGAGCAGTTTCCATTGTTGGCAGCACAATGATTGATGTCTAGAAGCCAAATCAGTATTAACTATCCATCCTTACACATGCAGAGCTAGCCCTCACCTAAACACGTTGTTCCATCAGGATTCAACAGGTAACCTGTGACACAGGAACAACTGTAGCTTCCAATTGTGTTGATGCACATTTGGGAGCAGTTTCCATTGTTAATAGCGCACTCATTGATGTCTAGAACGAATGCAATCATTATATGCTGATCCAAATTACCTATATTCAGTCTTACCAGCACAGCTTCTGCCATCAACGTTCAGTAAGTAGCCACTGCTGCATGAACACAAGTAACTTCCAATGGTGTTGGTGCAGTTTTGTGCACAGCCTCCATAGTTCATGTTACACTCATTGACATCTGAAAAGATACACAGTTATCAGCTGTAAGATGGATGTTAACAGTCCCTTACCAGAACATGATTGATTGTTTGTATTCAGTGAATAACCTGAGTAGCATGAACACATGTAGCTTCCAATGGTGTTGATACAGTCTTGGGAACAGTTTCCATAGTTGGAAATACACTCATCAATGTCTAAAAAGTGAAGCCTTCAATTATTTTATAAGCAAAGGTAATGGTTTCTCACCATTGCATGTTTGTCTATCAGCATTCAAGAGGTAAACATTCATACAAGAGCAGGTGTAGCTTCCATTGGTGTTAGTACACGACTGGTCACAATTTCCATTACTTGTAGCACATTCGTCTATGTCTTTATTGAAAACTAAGTGAGTAAGCATAAAAAGTCATTAATGTCAATACACACCTGCGCAAGTTCTGTTGTTGGCAGTCAAGAGGTACCCAGTGCTGCATGAGCACATGTAGCTTCCAATTGTGTTGGTACATATTTGAGAGCACTGCCCATTGTTGGAGGCACACTCATTGATATCTAAATGGAGGGAAAATGACATTTCCCCCAACTAAATCCCATACATTCTGTTTACTTACCAACACAAGTCCTTCTATCTGCATTTAGCACATAACCAATCCAGCAGGAGCACGAGTAACTTCCAATGGAATTATAACACGATTGAGAACAATTTCCATTGTCAGTTGTGCACTCATCAATATCTAAAAGATAAGTAATCATATTGACACTATTGTTGATGAACAGTATGCATGAAAAGGAAGCAATACAGTGAATATTTGTAAATGGCAGAGCATATTATCTTGAAGAGCCATTTGCTATTAAATTTGGTCACACTGGATTTTGCACATACGGGTAGTTTAACATGATCGCAAAATATCAGGTGTTACAAGTCTTTAGTTCAAAATGTGAGGAAATATTTCATTAGCAAATAAAACATGAAGGTTACTGTGTTCTGATGATGCAGTTGCTCCTGAGACTGGCTCCAGCTGAAAGCCAGGAACTTCATCCCATGTAACCATCACCATACCCTGGGTCCTCAGTGCCCTATTGCACATTGGATTCTGGATTTTCAGTTCATGTCACTGCCAAAAGGGCAGTAATGGCCATCCATTCATTTCCATGTGGCTTAGCTAGGTGCCATGACCCCATCACTGGACACAGTGCACCCCTCTATCAATATGTTAAGGTATCTTTGGGTCCTAACCAGAAGATTATTATTCAAAATGGGGATCTATCTGTACAAATTACTTATTATATTGTTTGGGGTATATACATACAAATGCGCAAAGTCTGCTAAGTACAGAAATGAGCTACCTCAAAGTATAACACTTACAGTAACAGCTATTGCTGCAAGATATACTTAATAAACTGATGCATGTTTTGGGGGTACAAAATTCCGAAATATATTATATTGTAATCCACTGATAACTCACCAGTACATGTTCTATTATTAGTATCGATGATGTAACCAACACCACATGAACACAGGTAACTGCCAACAGTGTTGGAACAATTCTTGGCACAGTTTCCATTGTTGGTAGCACACTCATTTATATCTGTGCAAACGATAGATAGTACATCATTACAATTTATTTATGATCATTATAGAATGCCTTACCAGCACAGGTTTTGCTGTCACCATTCAACAGGTAGCCCACCACACAGGAGCAAAAGTAACTTCCAATGATGTTTGTACAGGTTTGGGAACAGTTTCCATTGTTCATTGCACACTCATTGACATCTAAATGACAACAAGTGATAACATAGGGGTAATTATGAGCTCCGAATATACGTACCAGCACACGTTTTGCCATCAGCAGTCAGCACATACCCACTAGGGCATGAGCAAACGTAACTTCCAATGGTGTTGGTGCAGATTTGAGAACAGTTTCCCATGTTAGTTAGGCACTCATTGATATCTACAAAACAAAGTTTTTCCATTAAGGATTAATGTTTTTTTTTTTGTTACTACCATTGCAATTCCTGTTGTCAGCAGCCAAGATGTAGCCATTTAGGCAAGAGCAAGAGTAGCTTCCAATAGTGTTGGAGCAGGTTTGCGCACAGCTTCCATTGTTTGTATTGCACTCATTGATATCTGAATGTAATAGCAGAGATGATGGAATCATTCACCACTTGAATAAACACATCAAATGTATACAATGCAAGCCACACTTCATAACAATTAATGATTTCGCACAATCATGTTTCTTAGATACGTGTCAAATAAAAGCACTCTTGTACAGAAAAGAGTGCAAAGTGTTCCTCATATGGAACAAGATGAGGTAATATAGGCATTATCAAAAAGATCAATGGTATGATAAATCATTGATGAACCAAGCTGATATCATCATAGGAAAATATGAACATACCACTACATGTCCTTCCATCAGCACTCAGCACGTAACCAGCTGTACATGAACACAAAAAGCTTCCAACAGTATTGGTACATATTTGATTGCAATTGCCATTATTTGTTGCACACTCATTGATGTCTAAGGAGTAACTGATATTAATACAATTGTTGTCTGAATATCTATGTGTACTTACCACCACAAGTTCTGCCATCAACGTTCAAAAGATAGCCAGTTGTGCATGAACAAGAATAACTTCCAACAGCATTGATACATATTTGATTACAATTTCCATTATTTGTTTCACACTCGTTGATGTCTATATGAGATTTATTTGTACTTCATATTATAAATAAATCATGTCCCTACCAGCACATGTCCTTGCATCTGCATTCAATGAGTAACCACTGTTACATGAACATGTGTAGCTTCCAACAGTGTTGGTGCAAATCTGTCCACAGTTTCCATTATTGGTACCACACTCATTGATATCTGTGAAAAACCCATGATGAACCACATACAACTGGAAGACAAAAAGATTTGTGTACCAGCGCATGTCCTTGCATCAGCATTCAATGAGTACCCACTGTTACATGAGCATGCGTAGCTTCCAACAGTGTTGGTACAAACCTGACCACAGTTTCCATTGTTGGTAGCACACTCATTGATATCTGTAGTGGAAAATGTGATATTTGCTCAGCTTTAAAAATAAGTTATTTCCCTACCAGCACATGTTCTTGCATCAGCATTCAATGAGTACCCACTGTTACATGAACATGTGTAGCTTCCAACAGTATTGGTACATATCTGTCCACAGTTCCCATTGTTGGTAGCACACTCATTGATATCTGAAGAATTGTGCAGTCATAATGTCTATTTGATTCCTCTTCTCCAATTTGGCACATACTGTACACCAATTGGGCCATGCCCTTATATTCTATACCATTTATTTGCTTTTCTATACATGCATGCAATTATAAAGGACTGGACAAATTTACTGATCTGTAAAAATAGGATTGAACTAATGCACAAACTAAATACACAATGACTTTGGCTGTGTTATGTCTATATATTAATGAAGTGCAATTACTTCATAAGAAGCCTACAATGATCATGAGCAAGTTATTCAACAAATTAATATCATGATAATGCAGTTCAATAGAGATCCCCTACCAGCACATGTTCTTGCATCAGTGTTCAATAAGTAACCACTATTACATGAACAGGTGTAGCTTCCAACAGTATTGGTACATATCTGTCCACAGTTTCCATTGTTGGTAGCATACTCATTAATATCTGAAGAATAAATAATAGAGGCTTGCATCCTTTCATACATGATTAGCCTACCAGCACAGGTTCTTGCATCAGCATTCAGTGTGTAACCATTGTTACATGAGCATCCAAATGTGTTAGTACAAATCTGTCCACAATTTCCATTGTTTATTGTGCACTCATTGAGATCTGCAAAGCCATGAATATGTGGTACTGGTATTAATGCACACTCAGGTGTATATGTATCATATTGTGCAATCACGAGTTAGGCATTTCTACTAAGCTGCTGCTGCGTAGCGCTTTTATTGTAGTTGTGTTTGTTAGCTTTAGGCTATTATAACATATTTCGAAACTGATGTACACCTTTTCATACATGTAATTGATAACATATTGATTTTGGCTGGTTTGGCTGCACTATTGAAAACAGGTTGGCTTCTCCAAATAATAGCAATGATTATTACTGCCTCTATATGAGAAGATTGGTGGTATATAGGAATCAAAGGTGATGGTGGTGTAAAAAGCAAGGGAACAAGGCTTCTGGTTGAAAAGGAAAAATGAAATAGACCCATGTTGTCATATTGAAATGTGCGTGCAAATATTTTATTTTTCCTTTTCAATCAGAAGCCTTGTTGATTACTGCCAGTGGAGGGGTGTCAACTGTTGTAAGCCACAAGGGAGGCAAACCATGCATCCAGATCATTTGCCACACATTCAACAATATTTTTACCATTAGCAATAGAGTGTGGAATATTGACATGCCAATGCATTGAAATATAAGTTCTACTTCTAAGAAGATAACCATCATTTTAATTCACAGGAGACCAATAACTGTAAATATGAAATTATCTATGTTTGGTATTTTTGTCACACCCTGTGTTATAAAAGCATGCACCACTATAGAGTATGAAAATGAACACAGCACAACGATGATGGGCATTACCTGGGAAACAGCTTTGTAATGCATTTCCTGTGTACATAACTTTCCTCCAATTTACATCACTATTCAAGCCTGTTGCACATCCAGCTCTGTAGCCTCCAAGTCCTGCCTGGTCCAGGTGCCAGCATAATCTGTGTACACAGTCTGGGCCTACTTGCCCATTGTCACAGCTATTTAGATTCACAGATGATGTCGCTGAAAATCCAAAACTGTTGGCAGTATATCTGTACCAATAGGCACCAATTGGATCATAAGAGGGAAAGGTTAATGATGTTGATACAGCAAAAATGTTTTTGGTCAACCCAAATGCTCCTATGTCAATGTAGATTTGAGCACTTGAGGCTTTGGCCCCAACAAAGGTGATAAATCTATTGCAACTTGTGAAATCCGCAGAGCTTGTGGGATAAGAATATGGCTGGTCGTAGCATTTTGTAAAACCATTTTGAATCAAGCTGGCTTCATCATGGTAATACAATACTCCACAGGAAGGTATGGCTGTATGGATATACAATCAATGGTTATTATTGATGGTTATTATTGATCGTCTAATGGTTGAATACAAATTCAAATATCATGGAGCAACATACAATGGTTTTTAAAAGTATACTAACTAAGGAAACAATCCAGTTCTCACCTGTACATTGGGCACTTGCATCTTCAGCGTGGACACAGTTGTGGACCCCAATGCCTATATTAGGACAGTCCCACAGTCTAGCCTCAGTACCAACACATCCAACATCATCCAATAGAATTGAACCTGTGCCCTGTCCATAGTAAGCTAGTGAGAGGCCTATACCTCCTGTGGAAATTGTGGGACAACAATGTTACTGAGATTTTCATTCCAATTTGAGGTGGCTAACCTGCATATCCCAACTGTTTGCACACAACACCTGCATCAGTGTTATCCCACAAGTCGTCACACACTGTTCCCCAAGCACTGTTGTAGCATACTTCAACTCTGCCATTAAGGGATGACGTTCCTCCAATCAGACGAGTGCTTCCGGTGACACATGCTAAGATAACAGAATTATTATTACGTATACGGTGTGTTTAATTATATACAGCAATACTGCCAAATACACAGTTATATTGATCAAAAATTGCAAAATCGTGTCATATTACATTGTTATGAAAAACTATTATTCTTGGGACGATGCTAGCAGTTAATCTCTAATAAAAACAATGGTATCAGCTTGGTAGCTAGTATTATCATTGATCGAAAGGTAGAATAGGTCACATGACTGGAGTATTTTTTCACAGTCATCTGTTAAATCCTTAAGGCATCAAGTTTGAATTAGTAACAATTGAATACGATAGTAGTACCATGGAATTGTCTGCAAGTTGACAGTGGGTATAAACTGTGCTTACTGAGGTCATCAAATATTCTTTCAAAGCACAACAAAAATTCAATTGCTGATAATGCATGTATAAACCACACTCTTTTTTTCTAACAAAAAGAACTAAAGTAACCCTCCAGCTTTCTGATAATATAATCTATCGTTCACAAAGTCGTACTGCTAAATAAATATCATTATTAGGACAAATTGCTTTCTACATGCCAGGGTTGTAATGAATTGAAATTAAACTAAGTTGATCAAAATCATGGTGGCCCCAGCAACCAAAATGACTTCTTAATTTAATTTCATACTCAACAATAGCTTACAGCATTGAACACTGGCATCTTCACTGTGAAGACAGTTATGGACCCCAATACCGGGAGTAGGACAGTCCCACAGTCTGGCCTCAGTACCAACACAACCAACATCATCCATTAGTATTATACCTGTCCCCTGTCCATAGTAGGCTAGTGAGAGGGCTGTACCTCCTGTGGGAATTGTGCATAAGACCAGTGTGTTATACAGAGCATTCTATTGAGATGAAATGACCAACCTGTGAACCCTAACTGTCTGCACACAACACCTGCATCAGTGTTATTCCACAAGTCATCACACACTGTTCCCCAAGCATTGTTGTAGCATACTTCAACTCTGCCATTAGATGTTGATGTTCCTCCAATCAGACGAGTGCTTCCAGTAGTGCACACTGAAAAATCATCACTGATCATATTAGATGATCCCAATTCAATTGTCAATTCCAAACTTCCAATTCACAAGGATATAGATGTTACATGTAGTTTTTAAATCAATAACAGATTCATGTGTGGCTAAATTGATCATTAACTATTTTGGCCAATGCAACAACTTTTGTTGTTACCATATTACCACCACAGCCACAGTAGTCCAGCCCTTACCTGTACACTGAACACTGGCATCTCCACCGTGGACACAGTCATGGATCCCAATGCCTATATTAGGACAGTCCCACAGTCTAGCCTCAGTACCAACACATCCAACATCATCCAATAGAATTGAACCTGTTCCTTCTCCAAAGTAGGCAAATGAGTAGGCAACACCTCCTCCTTAGGGCACAGTAATCTAAGTCTAAATTTAGAACACATTATGCAATGTTTCACAAATACCTGAATATCCCAGTTGTTTGCAAGCAACGCTGGCTTCAGTGTTATCCCAGTAGTCATCACAGGCAGTTCCCCACACATTGTTGTAGCATACTTCAACCCTTCCATTGAAAGCTGCTGTGCCTCCAACCAGACGAATGCTCCCAGTAGTAGTACATGATGATGCTAATAATGATATTAAAATTAATCAATTAATACTGACATGTACGTTGTTATTGGATGTCGGTAATTTAAGCATGTCAAATAATGGTAATCTAATACGATGAAACAAAAAATGAATGTGTCAGAAAATTCTTTTGTCGCACTGTCATATATAGCAGGGGGCGACTTTAAGAACGCACTCTCCAAACAGCGGGTAGTACTGGTAATATAGTACAGTGCATCATGTTGTTTTGTGTCTGCAAATGTTACAGGAATTCTTAAATAAAGAAGATTGGAATATTGCGATTACGGAGTACGGTAGTGCATGGAGATCCCTGTACCCTTACTACATGTATAGTTTCATGTGATGTCACAAATAAATGTGTTGGTGTACAGAAGGTAGGGGGCAATATATAGTTTTTGGTTATTATTAACACGTGAGCGATTATGAGACGGTTTTTATTTTCTTGTTTCCCAACCCAACAGATAAAAAGCAGCAGAAAATCAGTTACAACATAACGAGTCTCAGATGCACAGAAACTCCCAGACTAGCTAGTAACACCAATATGAGGTCTATATACTAGAAACGGTTATAATAATTATATTTATGACAGTGTATACAAGCAATGTATATTCGTTTTCAAAATTATATAGGACTCAGTTATGCAGAAGATTTATATGCTTAACCCTTTCCTTACCTACACATTGAACACTGGCATCTTCAATGTGGCTACAGTCATTGACCCCAATACCAGGAGTAGGACAGTCCCACAGTCTGGCCTCAGTACCTACACAACCAACATCATCCATTAGTATTATACCTGTCCCCTGTCCAAAGTAGGCTAGTGAGAGGGCTGTACCTCCTGTGGGAATTGTGCATGGGACCAGTGTGTTATACAGAGCATTCTGTTGAGATGAAATGACAAACCTGTGAACCCTAACTGTCTGCACGCAACACCTGCATCAGTGTTATCCCACAAGTCATCACACACTGTTCCCCAAGCGTTGCTGTAGCATACTTCAACTCTGCCATTAAGGGATGACGTTCCTCCAATCAGTCGGATATTACCTGTATTGCAAACTAAATTTGTGAATGTGAGAGAAAGCCCATTAGAAGAAAGCAGTTCATTATAGTTTTTCGGTTTCGTTATTGAACAATTCTTACCTATCTGAGATGCAGCACAGTTAATACCTAATGAAAGGAAGCATAATGTTTGTCAGACTTGCAGAATTTCACAAGATATAAAAAACATTCTCTCTGAGAAAGTTGGTGGTATATAGGATTTGAAGGCAATGGTGGTGTAATAAGAAAGGGAACAAGGGATCAACGATGATACGATTTTTTAAATTTAATCCTATATTTAGCAACATAAAATGTATGTATTAAAAAAGTGCTAAATATAGGACTATAAAATAAAAAAATTCGTATCATCGTTGATCCCTTGTTTCCTTCCTTTTTACACCACCATTCCTATATACCACCAACTTTCTCAGAGAGAATGTTTTTTATATTATTATTTTTAATTAGTGGCGGGCCCTACCCGCGGACTCAGTAGTATACATATACTTACTTCAGAACCCATACATATGTCTATTCACCTTTATTGCCTAGCAACACAATGTTTACTGTTATGTCTACATTAGAATTAACTTATATAAGTATTTTCCTAGTATTTATTATTGATACACCAATTTATACCATGATAAATGATCATGATAATAATGATTTATGTGAACATAATATACACAAAGTCAAGTAATGGGATATGTAAATGCACCATGCATGTATATGTTGATACACTGCTATTTCATACTGATGTGGCTCTCACATCCCATCAGTCTGAAAAGTATTATTAGGGACTACCAGGTATTTTATGCAGTACAATGCACTGGATAAAGCACGGTCCAAAATCTATTTTATTCACTCTTATTCAGTGCTAGCAAGACTTATTGATTTTGTGAAAACGAAAGATGGCTTAGATTCAAGTACAAGCTCCTTTATGCCTCACTAGGTCTCATCTAAGCCTTGTTCCTTCCCAAAATACGACTGGGATTCAACTTCCTGAAGGTTAGGAACACTTACATGTAGTGGTGCAGTTCAAACCATCTGGTAGAAGTATATAGCCAGGGTAACAGCTGCAGCTGTATCCTGCTGTGGTATCATTGCACATCTGACCACACCCTCCATTGTTAATAGCACATTCATTCACATCTATTTGGTACATATCACATATATATATATATATATAATGAATTGACTAAGCACTTCACCTACCAAGGTTGATGAGAAGAGTGAGGCCTGATTGAAGATTGTAGTTATTTGATAAACTTATTTGTGATGAACAGCCAATATCATTACTGTAGTGCACCGATGATCCATTAATGATTGCTGCAATGTGCAAACCATTGTTTTGTGGTATGCATCCTACAAGAACATCTCCTGTGTTGACTGTGAATGGCGAAGTTAGTGAGATGTTGGTGCAAACATAGCTAGGTGGCGTGCTTGTGTAACTTGGAGAAGTCACAGTTATTGCTGATCCTTGCACTGGTGCGTATGTTGCATTACTACAACTACTGTTCCCTGATGTGCATCTGTACACTTGAAGAGTGGCAGATGCTGATGTTGAACTAGCTGTTGGATAGTAGCACACATTCCATCTTGTGGCACTTCCAGCACACTGTAATGGACTTCCAATTCCAGCAAATATACCGATGTAATAGGAACTAGCCATGGCAGGGGGATTGGAGAGATCCAAGTCATTTCCAAATGTGCCGCATGATGTACTCAGGTGAGCTGCAATAAGAGACATTTAGAATATCATCATTAATTGTACATATCCTTTGGAAAATGAACGCCATCAATGCATGTCTTTTGTTTGGAAACAGATACATGTACATGTGCTATGTAAAACCTTACGAGAGCATATTACATTATTAAACACACAGCTCACAATTCTATTTTTTGAAACCAAGAGGCTTAATGTTTCCATGAGCAATGTCTAAGTTTTTTAATTTGTAACATTCCTTCCCAAAGCCAAATAAATAGCACCAAAATTCTCCTACCTTCAGTGAAAAGATGTAGAACTACCAAAATTCCAAGATGGCACGATGCCTTCATCATCCTGAAGCAAGAAGGTAAATAACAAAAAGAAAAACGGCAAGTTTAAGCATGGCAACTTCCATAATATTGTATAATCCCATAATCATGATTTACATTATTTATTTCAGTTTAAGTGACTGTTGCTGATGATGATATTATTATGGTATTACTCGAATAAGCATTATCTTAATTTTCTTCACATGAAGAAGCAAGTTATTGGCATTCGACCCGCGGCCGGCTGTAAGTGTAAGTAAAAAAATTAAATGAAAAAAAAGTAACCAGATTGGGTTAGCAGCTGTGCATATCGCAAGCAATAGTGTGTCAGTATATATTTAAAAAAAAAAAAAAAACAGCATTGTCTGCACGAGTGTAATTTTTGTTGTAGCCAGCGCCTTTGCAGTTTATTGATAATGTGTGAAAAAGAATTCGTTAATTCTGCTATATGCATGGCTCTGAGGAATCCAGAGCTACATGTACACTCCT
Organism: Spongilla lacustris; assembly: GCA_949361645.1. Lineage (NCBI taxonomy): Eukaryota > Metazoa > Porifera > Demospongiae > Spongillida > Spongillidae > Spongilla > Spongilla lacustris. Next base: position 7,302,006 of record OX442426.1, on the reverse strand, counting down.
ATAAATTTGATAACTTCAAGTACACCAGGCTATAGGGTAAGAAACGCGTACGCCCCATACCCCATGCACTTGCCTTAGCTGCTGCATAATGGATGAACTAAGAGTGATGCCAAGCAGAGACAAGTTGGCCATGGATCTAACACAGCCGGTTTTATAAAAGTCAGTTGCAAACCATCCGCTTCTATTCTTCTCAATCGCGTGCACAAACTGTTAGATTGCTGATCTCATGTTTGACAGCTTATGCAGAGCGTAGACTCCTACGACATTATCAAACGTATATCACTATTATAGTATATGGCGTTATGGTAACGTACGCTGAGTCGCTGACCCATCTGTAGGAACGAAAATGTACAGAGTGAAGGGGGGGGGGGCGGAACATGTACCCCCGGGCGCATCATTGGAAGAGCGCCATAAAGGTTCGTTGGTCGATTCTTCAGTGGCACATCCAGCCATGTTTCCGCGTTGCCCAGTTCCCCCCCCCCCCCTGCAATCAGATTCCGATTTAGCTAGTTACACAATACGCGGAGTCCAGGATAAATTGATTAATAATAAGTGAACTAGGGCGCCGGGCCTACTCATGTAATTAGTGTAAGCAATTCAACCGATCAGTTCCCCCCCCAAATAAATATAAGATTTAAAGTGTACAGCTGATAGGACATCGGTTGTGCACTTGTGCTATTGGTGTATAAGCGTCACTGTGCAAAAAGTTTGTTATACGATAGTGTATATTTATGCGTATATTTGAGGAATGCGCAAAATATAACCTGTGTAGTATATTTGAAGTGTACGACCGCGTATATTTGAGAATACGCAAGTGTCAAATACGTCACCGTTTATATAAGCACACCTTCAAAATATACGATAGTGTATTCTTAAGAGTATATTTGAATATACTGTAGTGAGGCGTATATTTCATTCCATAAAATCCCACTGTTTACATAAGTATACCACAGAATTAAATTCATGAGTGGTCAGACCCGTACCCGGACCCACGTGAGGTAGGAAGCATCGAAGTCTGGGAAGGAGTGCTACTTTGCTTCTATTAATGCTGCTGGACGTCAAAGGTTAGCTATGTCTGCTTGGTGTACCCGTATATGCGGCGGTAAATTTTGTAAGCGGTAGGCCGGGCCCATGGTGCATGGCTATGGCCTATGCTAACTCGCCAGTTGAGTTTGGTCATGATCACATCGGATCCCAGTAAATGCTACAATGGAAGCAGTAGAATGCCTACACAGTAGACCTCTATTGGACCCCTGTACAAATGTTTGTGTAGTACGATTAAAAGTGCTCCAATTAGAAATGTGGTTAACTAACCGTGCATGTGATTTGTAGATTTTAGGCGGGCTATTTCATGGTCGTATTGCTTTTGGTATGAACAGACAGAAGGACTGTAAGAATCGCGCTGAGATCAGGGTTTTGATCGTTAAATGGCAATAGTTCGTCTTTCCAGGGTTTACAAGTTACCGGTATTATGTGTTGCAGTTGCTAAAGAATGAATTCACCTTTCTCTATTTGCACTAGGTTGGCAAGTGTCCTAAGTGTTCCCGTTCGGTTGAACAACCGAAATGATAGAACAACAGGCACAATGGAGCGCGAAGGTATAGGCCTATTCATTTGTTGTGTTTTGCTAAGGTTTTTTTTTTAACTTGCAGACTCCGACCGGACGGTATGGTAAGTGTTTAACCCGCACTGTTCCATTGTTTTAAGTCAAACATCGGAAATAGGAGACAAGAAAGGTAAGCATATCACTTACCCGGTAATGTATCTGTTGCTTTATATATAGAATCATGTATAAACAGAACGAGGATAGTGAGTGAAATAATTTTTTTTACGATATGAATTTATTGTTCGTATTCTGTACAGGTGCCTTGGATCGAATATATGCAGATTGCCGCCTCGGACTGTTAGTTTGTTGTTTTGTTGTACATGTGCAAAATGATTAAAATTTTAAATTGACTAAACTGGATCGGGAACGAGGGGTAGGAGGATACTATACGGAATATGAAGCACTTAGTATACGGTGACCGACAACGTAGCCACAAAGTGAATTCAACGGTTTGCTAAGCAACCACAAATGTCGCGTGATCGGTTATATTTGAATATACGCACCTGCGTATATGGTTCTATACGCTGGTGTGTATATTTAAGGTGTATATTCAAATATACGCTATAGAATACGCTATCGTATAACAAAGTTTTTGCACAGTGCGTATTATTGTAAGCATGCATAAATCGATTTACGGGCGTTATCCGTTTCTGGTCGAGGTTAACCGTGACTGAAGTAGTTTTCAAGCCTATCAGTATGGAAATCCACCGTTTTGGCAGGGGGAACTGCATCAACATGTATTGTTGATGCAGTGAAGTTTTGTTTTGACAGAATGTGTCAGAGAAAATCAGTCTAACCCTTATAGAAAATTTCTAAAAGGGTTAGATTCATTTGTTTGAGCAGAATTACAGGCATATACCAATAGCTTGCTTCCCCTCAGGTGTAAGTGATGGTGCACACTCTTGCCCTTGATAATAATATTCCTGCTGAAGCGTGCACAATGTACCAGAACATCTGATAGCAGCAGGCACCCTCCTTCACTGGTGCTGTGTGCATTATGGTGTGCTGTTCGCTTCTGTGCATGGCTGCCATTGTATCCGTGGCTACTGGTAAGCATCAATGGAACAGGTGGATCTTAGGGGCTCAGTGGATGTCGACCTATTGACATTGCCCTGCCAAGCAGTGTCACGTTTTAATGCTGGTCTGATGTGTGACGGAGTCATACTGGGGACCATCCTCTAAGCAGCAGGGGATGAGTCGTACTGCTGCCTTAAACCCCTGTGGACTCTCTGAGTGGGTACTGCATGTACAGCAACAGATGATTAGCCCAGACATTCGATATCCCTGATATGCACAAAGATATTTCTTATAATTAGAAGTGCTGTCAGCCCTACTATTGTGGGTAATGCCTGGGCAATATTCTGTAGCTCATAGTCATACAGATTGCTCAGCAATCTGAGGAGAATACATCTTCCTTCGTTTCCTTCAACGCCTGCTCTTCCGAGAAGGATGGCTTACCCTCCATCTTCTCAATGAACCTCATAGCTGCCTCCATCTTGTCTGCCACTTGCTTACTAAATCAGGACTGGAGCTCATTTCCCCTCCTCTTGAACGTGTACCTTTCCTTTCCGGTGGTGCTCGTTGAATTGCCAGACTTAATACTGTCTCTTCTTGCCCCTCCTTAATGATCTTCATCTCATATTGCAATTGTTTCATGCCTTGTGGCATTGGTTTCCTGCGTCTCCATTTTGCACAAGCAAAACGTTTGTAACATGTGCACATGTACACAAGCTTAGAATGAACACTTGCACTAAGGTACTGACCAGCCTTTTAAACCAAACCACTTGGCCCAATCACTTGCTATACTACCAATTCAACCACATTTATAGTACATCTTTTCATACCCCAACAGTGCGATCTTCTACTCGAGATAAGGACCTTTGAAAAATGCCAACCATACCAATAGGCTTGAAATTAATTATCACCAATGTACATTGCTAGTGCTGTGAAAAGAGATTTGAATGCAAAAAAATTGATATAACATGGGGATTGAAGTACATGTAATTACTAATCTGAGACCAAATTTAATCTGTGTGTGTGTGTGTGTGTGTGTGTGTGTGTGTGTGTGTGTGTGCTGTGTATTGGGTTGTAAAAGGGATATGGGGCAAAGCACAGCTTTTTAAATAATGGAGCATAAGGTCACTGTTTTGTGTTGTTTAAACCTTGTCTGTATATTGCAATTATACATAAGTCTTCTGGAGCTCAATGTACATCTTCTCCCCTGCCTCCAGAGTGGCACCAAGGACTCCTGCTTGGGGGTGGGTGAGGTGGGCTTCATCTGGAACTTTAAGCACAAACTCAGTGGACTGATACAGGGACAGGTAGATATCTCGGAATGATGACCGAGAATGCGGCTCAGGATTCCTGGGGAGTGAGGGGTTAAGTGTATATGTTAGTAAATTCAATACATCCAGGAGCACATATGCACCTCCATAAATGATGCTCATATTTTGTAGTTATATAAAATAAATAATAGATAATTGAATAATGAACATGTTCTACGATGAATGTACAATTTTAAGGTGTACAAATTTTACTTCTCAAATGATGAGCAGAAAAGTTCAGGACACAGCATTATTTGGCTACTGTTTAAGCCACATAATTTTCAATGGGTACAGCAGTAATATTAAGAGTCTACTGGTTATTGAAATAGTGCATGGCTGTGTCAATTCGACTTTAGCGCGTGTATTTGGATAGCGCCATCGAATATGCCGATGATTAGAAAGCTCAGATAAAATAGATAATCCCATACAGAACCTTACAAAAGTTTCTCCGATACGATTCGCTCAGATGAGAGGTTTATTGCATTTATAAGTTATTTATTATTTTCATACGTACACAAATTCCAATCTTTAGCTAACTTAGTTTTGTTTTAACTTGCAACAGATTTTATCCAATTGGAAACCATGCAAAAGCGGCTCTTACAGAAGGGCTTGCTAGTCAGTGGGCTAAACAGGCTCACCCCCGATGTCTTAACAGTGGCCAGCCCCACCATGCAGGTCCAATATTTATGTAAAATTATGTTATCACAGACATGGCGCTCTCAGACACACGCAGAATTCCAATAAAATGAGTGAAATAAGCAGGAAAACAATATATAAAATAAAGTTGGTGATGTAAAATTTGTAGACAGCAATTGGGTAAAAAGTAAGGAAACAAGGAATTGCAGCATTCATTAATTTAACATACCTAAATTATTCAGCAAATCTATCTGCCTGAAATTTTGTGCTAGGTGTAGGATCATCTCTGCAATTCCTTGTTTCCTTACTTTTTACCCAATTGCTGCATGTCTACATCACCCATTTTATAATTAAAATTTTTGTATCTTGTATTAGAGCATTTGTAGTTCTCCATTAGGTTAATATATAAACAAAAACAAAACAGGCATATTTGTATGTATTATTTGGATACTGAATGTCCAGCATAACAACCAGTGCGGTACCTTCTCACACAAAAGAAGGAAAGCCATCCAATTCAAATGTGGCTAATTTAATTTTTGATGGGCAAGAATCCAAACTTTGCACTCTACAAAAAAGCATTGAAAATCTTAAAGGGAAAACCCCACATGTGATGACTATGTTGGAAACTATCAGAATTATTGTAGATACAAATATTTTAAGCACCATACATTTTAAAGCATGTACTTTATATGTGCACAGATTGGTTAATACATACCAGCATTGGATCATTAATTGGTAGACCAGCAGTGGACATCCAGGGGGTGGTGGGAGTCTGTAGCCTGAATCTACCTTCTGAACAACCTGCACATGGAACATTCCCCATAGCACTATTATTAGGAAATGTTATGTACACTAGCCTACCTCTGCATTGCCCTTCCCTTCAAAAGGCTTCACCCCCATGCTCCATATCTCATACAGCAGACATCCATAGCTCCAAACATCACTGGCAGTAGAGTACTTCTTGAAGTGGATAGCCTCAGGAGCTGTCCACTTGATGGGAACCATTCCTCCATGGGAAACATAGTATGTGTCATCAGCCAGGTCACGTGACATTCCAAAGTCAGCAATCTGAGGGTTAATAACAGTTAATCCTTCCCATCATGCAGCAGGTCACCTTGCATGTGCAGTCCTGTGTAACAAGTATATTCCTTGCAGCAAGATCACGATGGACAAATGACTTGTTAGAGAGATACTTCATCCCAGCAGCTATCTGTTTGGAGTAGGTTAGCAGACTCAAGTACAGATCTTGGTGGGCCAACTGACCAGGACTACAGAATGAAGAAGGTAGATTAGTTAATTCATAGATATTTGATACAAATATCTATGGTTAATTACAGCTGCCATTGATTCTACCTCATGCATGTCATAAACGTACTCAGGTTTCAAAGAGACAAGGTGTGTTCTTAGGTCTTTTCTATGAGCCAGCTCAATTACCAACATCACCTATAGTTTGGGGAACATGTCCATGTCTTATTGCATCATGCACACATAAGGTCACCTACAGGTTCTCCATCAGTGACAATGCCATACAGTTGTATCACATTAGGATGTCTGAACTGGGCCATGATGGCTGCTTCCTGTAGAAACTTGACCTTTGCATCTGGTTGGGTTATTGTAAGATTGAGTGTTTTGATGGCAACTTCACACTTTCCTTTTGAGCCATTCCATATTCCTATTTGGACCCCACCAAACTGACCACTCCCAAGCATTTTTGTTGCACTGTATGGACGAATGAATTGTGAAGGCAATAAATTATTTCCCTTAAGCCCAAAACACAGTGCTAGCACATTCACTTGTTGACTTATTTGAGCTAACAAGGAAGCTATTGCCTATCACTGTGGAATAAAGGTAAGCCTATCGCTGTGGAACAAAGGTACGGTACATGTAAGGCTGGAGTGTGATGTGGTTAGGAGTGTAAAGAGGAATTACTGGTGCCTATTAAACCATTTTTTAGTATCTTGTCATTTATATAGTGGTGTGATATGAAAAATAGTTAAGCTTGCTTGCCTAATGTTGTTTCGTGGTATCTTCTTTATCCTTTGGTTCTCCAGTTGAACATACAGTTCTTCCTCATATGATGCAGGCATGTAGTATGGATTTTCATCTTCTATCTTGGAATCATGAAACATCTGGGCAAGGGTTGGCGGTTTATAGAAGCAAGGATATTACATTCAATATAATTCCATATGTTTTCCTTCATGTATATACAAGAACAAATACATGACCTGTATGTCTACCACCTGCAAGGATCTTGCAAGGATGGCCCTGGCGTTTGCTCTCACAAGTACAATGCTCAGTCTGCCATATAGATCCCCCCAAACTTGGGATTTACTGCAGTTTGTGAGTTTAGCTTCACGCATGGCTATGCAAGAGAAAGCATTACATGGCTCTTCACCCCAGGCTCCATATGTGTCCACTGCTAGTGGAATGCACTGCCAACCAAGCTTTGAACACTTTGTGTCATTTTGTTCATGTTTTCTTGATCCTGCAGCTTTTGCATCTACACCAGCAGAACCCCCGCTTCTGAAACAATTTTGGGACTTAGCGGTGATTCAGAAGTTACTGTGATGTCAAAAGCAGCAGTGTCTTTAACTCCCCAACGTGACACTAGAATATTGGCAGGCCTAGTTCTGAATTCATCACTGCCTAAACCACATCCTACCTCAAGGCAAGCAGGTAATGAGGCATGTTGACATGCATGTATATAATTTCTTTTCACAGCAAATCTATTATTTCAGTTCATCTTTATTACATAATTTAACTGGATGACCTTGAACGCACGCTTTGGACTACATGTGTATTTGTCCCCCACGTCACTACAGTAACATATGCACCACTCATTGATTCCAATAGAAAACGTTTTTTCTGACACAAATCAATTACCTGTTCGTCAATAGTAGTGTAGAGATTATCTTCACCCTTTATTGGAACCTCATAGTTAGTTGGCTATATGAGAAAAATTAATCAGCATGTACACACATATGACTGACACATACATGTAGCAAGTTGTAATGTACATTTTGTAGGGCCTACATCATGTGCGAATTTTCACCTGCTTGTTATTAATGTTTTGCACACCAGATGCTTGTGGAGTTTCATAAGTAGCCTGAGCTTTAGAATTATTAAACTCATCATCCTTTAAAGGCTCATAGACTGCAGCAGTACTACATGTGCTGGTTAGTATAGTAGCAGAGGAGGTGGTGGAGGTGGAGTACATGACATTGTCTGCAGGAGAATGTGAGACTGACTTCATGACAGCATTATGTCCTCTTACCTATAGCCTGGGTACGATTTTGAATAGCTGATATTTTTAATTTTCTTTTATATCTCCGTCTCCATAGCACAATGCTGATAGCTGTAACTGTGGTCACCACTACAGCTATGATGACAATTATGATGAAGCTTGCCAAAATGGCTGGAGCTGATCCTTCTTGTGCTGAGAGGGTAAAATCAAACTACATGAAATTGACAGTATGATTAGACAACCAACGCCTAGATGAAATAAATTGTATATGGGTGTAGTCTGTGTGCCATGTACATTATACAGGGTGTCCACGAATGAACGCAACGCTTTTGATTGTGAATAACTTTTGATAGGATGGAGCAAAAAATCTGGTATTTTGAAACAGAGTTGGTCGGTTTCCTCAAATTTTTTTCCATTAATTTAATTAATACATTATTTATTATGCTAATTAATTTTAATAAGCACAACAAATTAACTAATTTAAAAGTTCGTCTGTGTTCAGGTATCGGTTATGAAGCTTCGATCAAAATATTGGATTTTTTCCACCTACTAAACTGAAACTACGATCCACTGCCTATTTTTCTTCGCATACGCATGCGCACACGACCTCGTCCTAAGACTTAATCTCGTGATTAAATCGCTGTTATAGTCACGTGATAATACGGAGGCGGATCTTTAAGCACTCACCCACCTTCTAGTGGGTGTCACATCACGTGATACAATTCGAAGGCGGATGCAACTCCGTATGCATATGCCCCACCTCCTACGTGGGTGTTGCGAGTCCAGCCTTCCTCTAAGCTAATTATCCATGTTTACAAGCATCGAATGTGGTGCGCCTCAATTAGCACAATCGCACAGAGAGGCAATGAACGGTGTGGTACGTATGGATTGATATGCGGTGCCATTCTGTGAGTTAGTGAATCTGAGACGCACACACGCGGGTTAGTAGACACGCAAAAATGAAATGTAAGAATTGATCACATACCTTCCAGCTCTCTCAGAGCTAATAGCCTATACCAGCATCTCAAGCAGCACGCAGTAACTTGTGCGCAGACCTGATTTTGTCTCATAGCTAGGCTACATGTATATCGCTGTGTCTACGGCTTAAAGAATACTTTTGTGTCATGTGAGTGCCATTTATGGAAGCCTCGTACCATCCATATGTGAAGGGTCAGTGAGCATTCAAGCCTCCATCTAAGGGTGTGCTTTCATTTAAATTGTAACGTTGTGTGTTATTCCTTCAGTAAAAAATAACGGAATAGGTATGGGGAAAGTTCCAGTTTTAAAGAAAGACCTGTGTGCTTTGCAATCATGATGTGAGCTACCCTTAATTATTGCTGGTTTTAGATGATAGTGTGCACAAATTCTGTTACTTAGGGTGAATTTATTTTAAAGCACTGACAAATGTTGCAAACCTCCAGCAAGGTTTAGATGATTTGTTTAAAGAGAAGCTGTGCTTTACTTTCAATGCTCCATTTTTTGAAGCTCGTGTATGGATGATATCATGGAAAGTGTGCCATTTAAAGATAGGGTGCATGTGCTTTAATTTCAATGCATAAAATTTTGAGTCTCTAAGCTAGATACCTCGTTTTAAATAACAAACCTGTGTGCTTGCATCAAGTTGTAGCTATTTCCGTATCATAATGTTTTTAACCTTTGCTTATGGATATCTGTTACTTTATGCTTGACAGCCTAATATTGCAACCTACCAGTTAGGATTGGGGAAAGATTAATCATGTAGGGACAGACTGTAGTATTTAAGTGAGTCGTGTTTTTACATGTATGTTAGGGGCCGATGCTTTCGTTTTAGAGTATCAGCTCATGTGTCAAGATGATTTCATGGAAAGAGTACTAGTGCCATTTAAAGATAGGGTGTGCTTTAATTTCAATGCATAACACATGGGTAGGCTCTCTTGTTAGGAAATGCCTGTAGTTGTGATTTGAAGAATTGCCTTGGTATCGACTAATGCTGCAAGTAGGTTTAATTCTGATGCTGCAATTGGATTTCAGAGTAGTATTACAGCACCATGTTGTGTTTGCTGTTGTGATGTTGCAAGCCTCCTTCTAGGTTTTAGATGGTTGGATATAAGTGTTTGAGCCTTTTAGCTATGTGTCACCAAGTCAATGTAGGAGTACTCCCTGCTTTAAGACTCAGATATTATTTGTCTATAGAAAAGCTTCATCGTCTAGAAAATAATAAATTACACCTGTAGGAACTCATCTGTAGGAACTGTAGAGTATTGAAAACATTACTGTTTGAAGAGATGAATGTTGTGAGCCATTTAGCTAAGTTCCCTGGACATTGTGCATAATTTCATACCATCCAGCAATGTGTTTGCACACAAAAGGATTAGAAGTATGTGCTTGGAAAATCCCTGTCTAAATAAGGGTGTGCTTTTATTGAAATCTTGTGAGTTTCATGGTGTGTGTGTGTGTGTGTTTGTTTGTGTGTGTGTGTGTGTGTGTGTGTGTGTGTGTGTGTGTGTGTGTGTGTGTGTGTGTGTGTGTGTGTGTGTGTGTGTGTGTGTGTGTGTGTGTGTGTGTTATTGATGGTAGAGTCTGTTTTAAAAGCCTCAGGACTGTACGTTGTTGTGGGAGGTTGTGAGTTCATTTTTGGTTACAGGCCTTTAGCTAGGTTTCAGATGTGTATTTTTCATAGATGTGTGGTTGCATCATGATCAGGTTGTGATTGAGCCTTGTAACTAGTTCTAGATTATAATTTTTGTTGTTGCATATGCTTTAAGGCCCTATTATTTAAATTGACTCACATCTTCATGTCATGGTGTGCCTTTCAACTCAATGGTGTCAAACATTCACCTAGATTTTCATAGGAAAACTGCCATTTTTAATGAGAAGGAATGCATCATGTAGCAAGTTCCCATGTCATAGTTCTTTTGTTTTGTTATGTGAGCTTTCAATACCGGTCCAGTAAAGAAATCTATGCACAGAATGATTGTACATGCAGCTGAGGTATGAAAACCACAGTGTTAAATGTGGGTGTACTTTAAAATGTAAAGTTGTGCACTTCTAGATGTGTGTTATTTGTAAAATAAGGTTAGAACACCTGTAGGTTTTAGATGAGTTGGAAGATTACTATTTATAAAAAGATCTGCTTTGCATCAAGATGTGAGCCTTATTGCTAGTTCCAGATGATAGTTTAAGCTGTTGCTTGTGTAATCGATCTGCTTTTTAAACAAATTCTTTTGGTTTAAAGCACTGACAAATGTTACAAGCTTCCAGCAAGGTTTTTTTTTTTAACCATCCAGTTATGCAAATTAACTGTGCGTGGTGGTTGGAAAACGTCTGTGTTAAATGAGAGTGTGCTTATGTTGAAATTTTGTTGCTGCGTGTGTTATGGTTTTATAGTAATTGTATATTTCTGCTTTAAAATACTTCTCTTGTTGTGACTTGAAGTTTTGATTCATATTTGGAACCTTGCAAACCTCCAGCTTAGTTTCAGATGATTGTGAAGACTGCTGTTTTCATAGAGTTGTGGTTGCATCTGAGCCTTGTAGTTTGTTCCATATCTACGTTGCGTATGGATGGACTCTGCTTTAAGGCTCTCTTGTTTTAAGTATCTCATGTTTTCTGTTATGCCATTGTGTGCCCTTCAGCTACATTTTCATAGGAAGACACTGCACTGCACCTTTAGGTGAGGGCATGCATCATGCGTCCCAGGTCACAGGTGTCCAGACCAACATGTGGGTAGCTTTTTTGTTATGTGAGGGTGTACTTTCAATATGTATCCAGTAAAGAAATCTTTGCACAAAGTGATTGTCCATGCTGTGGAGGTATGAAAATTTGTGTTAAATGAGGGTGAGCTTTTATTGAAAATGTAATGTTGTGAGCTTTTAACTGTGAGTGTTTTTCCTTTAAAAGTAAGGTTAGAGGTAGTCTCTGCATGCTTAAAAATACACTTGTAGGTTTTATATTATGGGGAAGGTTACAGTTTTAAACTATGCTAATTCCAGGTCATAGTGTGTGCTGTTGTTAATATCAAGCTGCTTAAAAAAAATTCCTGTTGCTATGTTAGGGTTTACTATTTAATTTTAAATGAATTACACAAAGCTAGAAGCTCATAATATTACAATAAAAAGCACACCCTTATTTAACACGGGGATTTTCTTAGCACAAAATTCAACAGCATGTATACCAATCACCTTGGAAAAAATTGCATCACTGGAGCACAACCTTACATGGAGTTGGTGATCTTCATGATGAATCCAAATTAAGCACTCCTCTTAACATACATGTAGCAGCCTTCCATATCATCTAACACCTAGCTAGAGGCTCGACACATTAGCTTATACTCTGAAATGAAAGCACACCCTAGAGTGCCTTAAATAATCTAAAACCTTGGTGGAGGCTTATACCATTTGTCAGTGCTTAAAAATGAATGTAGTCTCTGCTTAAATTTATATCTGTATGTTTTAGATGAGTGGGAAAAGTGCCATTTAAAGAGAGGGCTTGCTTTGATTCATCACGTTGCCTACATGTATGTATGGGTAGACACTCTCTTCTTTAAGAGACTCCTGTTTTGTGAGGGAGTGCTTGCATTTCAAAGCATCCACTAATATTATTTAGGATGATTAGGATCATGTCTTCCATGGTCCCATATCAAATTTAAATACCAACCTAAGCACAGTGCTTCGGCGAAAAAAATTTCAGGCTGGGTAGTCCCTCCTGAACCTGCTTACTGTGAGGTAGGCATGTTTCCCACTCTCATAGTAGAACTTTACTATTGCAGCTCTTTGCTCTACTGTCAGCCTATGGGCTCTTGCTGCTCGAGGCATTCTTCACAGTACATGTGCACATACATGTAACTTTATACTATTTTTGTATAATCTAATTGGTCTCCAAATGCTGCATGCATTCTATTGGTCAACTATCCCTGCTGCCATTTCAATAAGCAGTCTTAAACATTCTCTGACAAAAAACATACCTTGCCAAAAATAAAAAGGAAAAGCAAGTGTTTTTTGTTTTATTTTCTTGAAAAGTCTCTGCTCAAAAGGACTCTTATTTGAATGTGAGGGTGTATTTTTTTCATTTCAAAGCACTACATTTTATGTTAAATGTCTCTAGCTAGCCCCCAGTTTGAAAGGCTGATGACTGAAGCTCATGTGTGCTCACCTTTGTTGTTAAGTGAGATAGTGCTTTATTTTATTTTGCATGCTGCTGTGAGGTACATGTATGGAGAGAGTCTTCAAAACAATGGAGTTTATGTCCTTTTAGTGAGCTACCATTATGGATTAGTTCTACATTTTGGAGGTTGGGGCCTAATTAAATTCATAGCAAAGGACATGCATGAGGTTTTATATGAATTTAATTTACATTGTTCCTTAATGTGAGAGATGTTACTGATATAAGTTCACCATCTGTTTTACTCAGCAAGGTACTCACTACAGTGTATGTCTTCCATGTTCCCATATGCTCTTCAAATACTTGTACATGTAGATTTTTTTTAAATGTACATGTAGTGGAATGTGCCTGTATGATGATGTCCCAGGTTGCAGTGCATTTATGGGTCTGCTTGACGAGTGTATGTAATGTCACACAAGATGACTGTGCATTCGTACTTAAAAAAAAACAAACTATATTTAAAATAAGGGTGTGCTTTCATTGAAGATGAATGTTGTGACAGTTCATACATGTTGAAAGCTAGTACAACCAGCCTCATTTAACACAGACATTTTCTAGGCATACATAACGACAGGAATCTATTAAAGTTGTGAGCTGGTCTACCCATACTTGAGCACTGACACTATGACCTGTAAATCCATGCCTTGGAAATCTATGCGGCTTGCAACATAGTTGATACTTAAAAATGAAAGCACACAACACGTGTCTCCATGAGACGAGAGCCTGACCATACATAACCAACAGCACAAGTTGTGATCTGGAAACTAACACATTATGATGCAAAGTACACCTCTCTTAACTTAAAACTGTAATCTTACACAGCCTGTATTTTTAAGCAGAGAATACCCCTTGCCTTACTTTTAAAGGAATAACACACAAAAGTGACACAGCTCTAAGTTAAGCTTACAGCATTTGTATCATGAAAGCTCGGCTAACTTAACACAGAGCTCTTCCAAGCACAAACTTTAACAGCATGTGTAAATTGCTCAATTAGTGCAGGATTAAATTACTGGCTGTATTGAAAGCACATATTCACATAACAAAAAACCAACAAAAAAAAAAACAGAGAATCTACCCTGCATACATAGCCTCACTATGAAAACTGGAACACGCAACATGCATATCACATAAAACCTTAAACCCCAGCTTAATCATATCAGTAAATAGCTTAGGGGCTAAAACAGGATGCATTAAAGCAGCTGCTGTCTTAAAACAGCATTCTTCCCAATCATCACTCCGTCATTAAATGCAGAGGTTTTCTAAGCACATAGTTCAAAATTTTATTACAGATAGCTTTGAAATGAATGCACACAAGTGTCTCTTAAAGCAAAGCAGCCATTTATGTACATAATCTGGAAACCAGCTAGGTACCTCACAACATGATGCATCTAATCATCCGAAAATGTGATGCTTGAAAACAGGAGTCTCTTAAAGAAGAGAGTGTCTACCCATACATACATGTAGGCAACGTGATGAATCAAAGCACACCTTCTCTTAAAATGGCACTTCCCACTCATACAGATATAAATTTAAGCAGAGACTACTATTTACATGTAATTTTTAAAAAGGAATCACAAATTAAAGCTAGAAGCTCACAATATTACAATAAATAGCACACCCTTATTTAACACAGGGATTTTCATAGCACATACATTGTACTTCAACAGCATATCACCTTGGGAAACATTGCATAACTGGATGCTATGAAATAAAAGCACAACCTTTCATGGAGTTGGAGAACTTAAATAGGATAAATACTCATACATAAGCAACAGACTGGGATATTGGATTGCAACATGATGCATTCAAACTAAAGCACTCCTCTTAACACAGCAGTCTTCCAAATCATCTAACACCTAGCTAGAGGCTCAACACATATACTCTGAAATGAAAGCACTCCCTAACATACATGTACAACGTGATTGTCTTAAATAAAAGAGCATACTCTCAACATAAACAAAAGCACAATTTGTGATCTGGGAGCTAGCTAAGAGGCTAACATCATCATGCAAAGCACACCTCTTTTCTTCACAACCATGTAAAACCTAGGCTTCTCTTTTAAAAAGAAATATTACATATTACCCTCAAACAAATATTTCAACAACATGCACATTTACCTTATGCAACATATTACATCACTCAATGCCATGAAATGAAAGCACATAAAAATATGATGCCCACCATAACCTGGGAACTAGCTAACGGCTTGTAACATGAAACAATGTCATGCACCGCTCTTAAATCCAAGCATTGTGAACCTAACTGCTGGCTTGTAACATTATCTACTTTTTATTAAAACACTCCTTCTTATCACAACAAGGCTCGTCTGAGTCATGCATTTAAGAAGAAGAGAGCCCATCCATTCATAAGCACCAAAAAAGGATCTGGGGTGGGAATTGAAAATAAAGCACACCTTCTCTTAAAACAAATGATCTAAAATCTTGCTGGAGGCTTATACCATTTGCCATGCTTAAAAATGAAAGTAAATTCCCTAACATTACAACAGGAATTTTTTTAAGCAGCTTGATATAAAGAACAGCCCACACTATGATATGGAAGCAACCTTCCCCAACCATCTAGCTAAAACTTACATGTACAGCAACACACAGCTTGAAGCTCACAACTTTACATTTTCAATGAAAGCACACCCTCATTTAACACAGCAGTTTTCATACCTCAGCAGCATGCACAATCATTTTGTGCAAATATTACTTTACTGGTCAGGGCCAGGGATTGAAAGCTCACATAACAAAACAAATGAATCTACCCACATGTTGGTCCAACTATGAAATGCGAACTTGCTACATGATGCATTCCTTCTCTTATAAAGTGGCATTTTAAAATCTAGCTGAAAGTTTGACACAATTGAGTTGATAAGCACACCATGACATAAAGACATGAGTCACTTAAAATAAGAGGGCCTTAAAGCATATGCAATAACAAACATTATGATATTGAACTAGCTACATGGCTCAATCGCAACCTGATCATGATGCAACGACAACTCTATGAAAAATACACATCTTAAACTTAGCTGGAGGCTTGTAACCAAAAATGAAATCAATCCTCCCATAACAACAGTCCAGAGGTTTTTAAAACAGAGACTCTACCATCAATAACATATACACGCACATGCACACGCACACACACACACACACACACACGCACACACATGCACACACACACACGCACACACACACACACACCATGAAGCTCACAACATTTGAATAAAAGCACACCCTCATTTAGCCAGAAGTTTTACAAGTGCATACTTTAACAGTATGCTCAACCCTTTTGGCAAACACATAACTGGATGGTATGAAATTAAAGCATACCCTCAGATACTTAGTGCTCACATGCATGCACAATGTCCAGGGAACTTGTAATTAGCTAAATTGCTCACAACATCTCTTTCTTAAAACAGCCAATACTCTACAGTTCCTACATATGTAATTTGTAGCTTTAAAATACATTTTCAAGAACACAGAGCCTTTCTAAGCACACATACACATGTAACACCTGAGTCTCTTAAAGCAGAGAGTACTCTACATTGACTTGGTGACACAGTACTGAGTAGCTAAAAGTCTCACAATATTATTGATCTAAGGACATGCACCACACTTATATCCAACCATCCAAAACCTAGCAGGAGGCTTGCAACATCACAACAGGGATCTCCTAAAGTCCATTTCATTATAGCAACATCTGAGAACTACATGTAGCTAAGAGCTAGGACCACAACATGATGCATGTAATTGTTGTCTTAAGACACAGCTATCTTCCCAAACATTTTAAACCTTGCTGGAAGCTGTAAACATTATTCAATGCTTTAAAACACTGCGACATAACAAAGGAGTCTGTTAAAGCATAATTTAAGAACAACATGATCTGGAACTAGCCAAGAGGCCCACATCACGATGCAAGTTGATACTAAAGCACTTCAAATCACAACTAGATCTATAGGCATTTCCTAAATAAGAGAGCCTACCCATGTGTCATGCACTGAAATTAAAGCACACCCTATCTTTAAATGGCACTAGTACTCTTTCCATGAAATCATCTTGACACATGAGCTGATACTCTAAAACGAAAGCATCGGCCCCTAACATAAAAACACGACTCACTTAAATACTACAGTCTGTCCCTACATGATTAATCTTTCCCCAATCCTAACTGGTAGGTTGCAATATTAGGCTGTCAAGCATAAAGTAACAGATATCCATAAGCAAAGGTTAAAAACATTATGATACGGAAATAGCTACAACTTGATGCAAGCACACAGGTTTGTTATTTAAAACGAGGTATCTAGCTTAGAGACTCAAAATTTTATGCATTGAAATTAAAGCACATGCACCCTATCTTTAAATGGCACTTTCCATGATATCATCCATACACGAGCTTCAAAAAATGGAGCATTGAAAGTAAAGCACAGCTTCTCTTTAAACAAATCATCTAAAACCTTGCTGGAGGTTTGCAACATTTGTCAGTGTTTTAAAATAAATTCACCCTAAGTAACAGAATTTGTGCACACTATCATCTAAAACCAGCAATAATTAAGGGTAGCTCACATCATGATTGCAAAGCACACAGGTCTTTCTTTAAAACTGGAACTTTCCCCATACCTATTCCGTTATTTTTTACTGAAGGAATAACACACAACGTTACAATTTAAATGAAAGCACACCCTTAGATGGAGGCTTGAATGCTCACTGACCCTTCACATATGGATGGTACGAGGCTTCCATAAATGGCACTCACATGACACAAAAGTATTCTTTAAGCCGTAGACACAGCGATATACATGTAGCCTAGCTATGAGACAAAATCAGGTCTGCGCACAAGTTACTGCGTGCTGCTTGAGATGCTGGTATAGGCTATTAGCTCTGAGAGAGCTGGAAGGTATGTGATCAATTCTTACATTTCATTTTTGCGTGTCTACTAACCCGCGTGTGTGCGTCTCAGATTCACTAACTCACAGAATGGCACCGCATATCAATCCATACGTACCACACCGTTCATTGCCTCTCTGTGCGATTGTGCTAATTGAGGCGCACCACATTCGATGCTTGTAAACATGGATAATTAGCTTAGAGGAAGGCTGGACTCGCAACACCCACGTAGGAGGTGGGGCATATGCATACGGAGTTGCATCCGCCTTCGAATTGTATCACGTGATGTGACACCCACTAGAAGGTGGGTGAGTGCTTAAAGATCCGCCTCCGTATTATCACGTGACTATAACAGCGATTTAATCACGAGATTAAGTCTTAGGACGAGGTCGTGTGCGCATGCGTATGCGAAGAAAAATAGGCAGTGGATCGTAGTTTCAGTTTAGTAGGTGGAAAAAATCCAATATTTTGATCGAAGCTTCATAACCGATACCTGAACACAGACGAACTTTTAAATTAGTTAATTTGTTGTGCTTATTAAAATTAATTAGCATAATAAATAATGTATTAATTAAATTAATGGAAAAAAATTTGAGGAAACCGACCAACTCTGTTTCAAAATACCAGATTTTTTGCTCCATCCTATCAAAAGTTATTCACAATCAAAAGCGTTGCGTTCATTCGTGGACACCCTGTATGTACGTCTATCGTTTGTATACAGGTATCTGGCTGTTGCCTTTGCACGCGTACGTATACATGTAGGAACGTAATGCACCTATCAATGGTAAGTGCACCCCCCCCCCAATCCGGGACATATGGGAGATTAGTGGGATATGACCATTGTTTCTACCAGCACGCGTATGGGGAATTTCACATTGGGTGTGGTCAACAGCAAATGGCGCTGCGAATTGACCAGTTATTAACCCCCAACCATGGGGCGTTTGATTTAATAAATGTCAAATCCGGGGGTGGGGGGGTTGCACTTACCACTGATAGGTGCATAACATTCAATGTACGTTGTACTGTATATAGCAATGCCGTATGATCAGGAGCGTATCCATATAGGCCACAGGGTGCTGCCCGGATACCCCCAATAATTAATATAGGAGTTGCATTGGCATCACGCGCGTCTTGTTACGTAATACGTCGTATGTACGTATGACACCGCCTTCTTTCCTCGTTCCCGTCCGGTTATTGTTTATCTCGTACACGCGAAACGTACATGTAACTCATTATTGCACATTCATGTATAGGCGGCGGAGACGGGGGGGTTAGGGGGCCCGGGGCTTTTGCTGAGTGCTATCTCTTTAGAGTACCAGTTCTTTCCTGAAATGTTTAAACAGGCACATGCTTGGTTAACGTCCTTATTTGACAAACGATGAAGCCGTTTATTTCCCTTGAATTTTTTACGGTATTCCTCCAGTACTTGTATATTGAAAGCATACATGTCGTCGACGTACGTTAGTATTGGAGGAATACCGTATATTCCATTTAACGTCACTACAACTCGTTTTAAAAATATAATTAAAACACGAGCCATTTTTTTTAGTGGGGGATATATGATCATATATCGCGGTACTCTACGGTACATCTACATGTATTTGCACGGCAGCCGACTCGTTTTAAGCGGGATTTGAAGCATAAAGTGTGAAGCTTCTGGGGCGGGAGATTGGGGAGCTTACAGCGCTCCTCCACACCCCCTTGCTGGTGAGAGGGAGGTGCCTCGGCCGCTAGACGAGAGTACCGGGTGGAAACGCCGTAGTAGAAGAGCCATCCAGTGAGACTAGTCTCGTACCCAGACCCAAACGTACGTAAGCCATGTTATCCTGTAAGCGATATCATCGTTACGTCATTTTTACGAGACTAGTGTGGAACCCCCCCCCCCCCCCCCATAAGTATTTGGCCAATCGCAAGGGAACCTCCTCCCCTCCCCCCAGTTTTACTTTTCCGCCCCCCCTAGGTTTATTTACCTTTCGCCGCCTATGTCATGTACATCATAATAGGTGCGTTGAAGTCAAGTCACTCAAGAACGGCCGAATGGAGGTGATAAATCAACAAAATAAGACGGTGACCATGGAAATCTGAACCCGCTACCCCCCCCCCCCCCCCCCCCCCCCCCCCCCTGTTCGTATTTGGCCTATCGCAAGGGGACCCGTCCCCCCACCCACCCCGCCCGTATTTCGATCGACGTACAACAATATAATTATATTATATATATATGTAGCTGTGATTTGCACACATGTGATATCTATGGTTATTTATTACTGTTGGCATGCTTTACGGTAAAGTACAGGAAACTTTACATTCTTTACGTAAAGTTTATTTTACATGTAAAGGTAAAGTGGGTGTGGCATACCCCAGTAAGGCTCACGGGATTATGTTATACTTTTCTGATGAAAAGCAAAACTTTGGGACTATTACTGTCTTGAAATCATGTATCCACCCCTGTAAAAAGACAATTCATCGTCAAAAACATAAGTGATCACATGCGCCTCCTATTTGCCACACTAATTATATCAGCTCTCGTTTGAATACCGTAATACGTATCCACTTTACGTAAAGCAAATAAGAGTGCTTAAAAACTTTACGTAAAAAAACCTTTACGTATAGTGTAAAGTGCCCAACCGTATTATTTATGCACACATGTAGTACATAACTAAATATTTATGGCTATGCCTATGGTCAGTACACATGTGTGTACATTTGATCCATTTTACATGTGAGGCTTTGTGTTCTCAAGTTTGTAACAGAAGCCTGATGACAAGTGACAAACAAGAACATGCAGTTGATAGCTTGTCACTGCCCTGGGTGTGACAAGACAATGACATGTACATAGATATGTAATCCTCCACTGTGATTTATCAGCTGATAATATGTATCAAGGATGATATGATTTTAAATTTCCTGTTTTAATACATTTTTGAGTTTATCATAACTAAATAAGTAGTATTGTAGTGCACACATGTATGGTAATGCTGAACGTCTGACTTATAGATGTTTCACAGCACAACATTGGTAGATATAAAGACACAAAATAAGCTTACAGTCTGCCATATTGGAAGGTGTGGTACTCCCTTGGACAGTGGTGAAAAAGGAGATAGTACCATGGGAAATAGAGGTGGTATCTTGAACCGTGGTGATCATGAAAGATGAGGTAGAAGCAATACCCTGATTGATGAAGGATGAGGTAGAAGCAATATTGGTGAAAGATGAGGTAGAAGCAATATTAGTGGAAGACGAGGAAACGACACTTTGAACAGGCATAGTAATCACTGCAAAGAAGCAATTACTCCACATAAAACTTCAACTTTGTATAATGAAACAAAGCAGTGGTGATATTAGAAATTCTACCCACATGATATATTGTATGCACAGTGATATATTTCATTATATTATAATAAATTATAGTGAACCATCATTTGGCAGCAGCATGTACAATTCTATTGCTAACAAAAGATATGAATAGCAAGGTACAAAAATACGTCTAATATTGCTGGGAACTAATTGCATCTAGCTACCACTAAATATAGTACGAAGGGTATATCCTGAGAACACAATTCAAGATCATTCTGTGTTAGTCTGTCAATCCAATATCCAGATGGGCAGAGGCAGGGAATATGTGACTATACTTATGTAGTGATAGTAGGTAAGTGTTTGGCCGCTTATCAGAGGTAAGACTACACATATGGGGACTTACTGGTGCAGGTTAACCCATCTGGTTGAAGTTGGTAACCAGGGTAACAGCTGCAGTTGTATCCTGATGTGGTATCATTGCATATCTGACCACAGCCTCCATTGTTAAATGCACATTCATCCACATCTATAAAAATGGTACAGACCACATTATAGAAAAAGAATAAAGTGTTTTACCTACCAAGACTGATGAGAAGAGAAAGACCTGACTGTCCGTGGTAGTCATTAAGATTTATTTTTGATGCGGAACAATCAAAATTTCCATTGTTATAGTACACATATGATCCAGAAATGATTGCTGCAATGTGCAAACCATTGTATCGTGGTATACATCCTACAAGAACATCTCCTGTGTTGACTGTGAATGGTGAAGTTAGTGAGATATTGGTGCAAACAGAGCTAGGTGGTGTGCTTGTGTAACTTGAAGAATTCACAGTTATTGTTGATCCTGGCACTGGTGTGTACATTTTGTTACTACAACCACTGCTCCCTGATGTGCATCTGTACACAGCAAGAGTGGCAGATGCTGATGTTGAACTAGCTGTTGGATAGTAGCACACATTCCATCTTGTGGCATTTCCAGCACAGGCCAATGGAGCTCCAATACCAAAGTATGTGCTGTCTTGTGAGTAATAATTTGAACTAACCATAGCCGGTGGATTGGTTGAGTTCAATGTATTTCCAAATGTACTACATGATGTACTGCTGTGACCTGGAATGTGAGAGAATACAAAACATATGTATAATATTGCAAGTATATTTCATGCATGGTGATCTAATATCCATGCTTAATTTCCCACTATGCTGATGTATGTGCCTACATTATGCAAGCATACTAGTAGATTGCTTCATGTGTATGATTTCCATAGCAGTGCATCCTCAACGTATGGAATCGTTTTGCTTCAATCAGTGTAAAATAGGTTTCTTATTGTTACACTCTGTTAGCTATGTTCATGGGTCACACCAAATTTGCTATATATAATGTTTGCTATTGAAATTGTAAAAAGATACGTTGAGGCAACAGATTGCATCCAATGAAGATAACATCAAGTAGGAGTTTACACTAATATAGCAGATACTAAACAATTTACAGCACCATTAGTGCTTCTTATCACCACAACTTCAGCAGTACAATGCTGTTCTCAAAACAATTATGTGCAATACTTTCAATATCCACCTCTCCAATGTTCATTCTATGTCAGTGGACTCAAGCTGTTCTCCCGGTAAGGCATGGCCTGGTGGGCTTGGAATCTGGAGTGCTGTGTAGCTGGCACCTTCTGCCTTCTTGGCTTCAGCTGCTGCCTCCAGTCCTCCACTCTAGTCCATCAAATTCTTCCCCCACAGTTCAGTGGTACTAATTTACCCTGTTTTCAGGAAGCTCTTGCCTAATGGACCAACAGCTGTAACCAATCTCCTCCAGAAGGTATTACTTCCTATCACCAAAAGTCATGGGACATATACCAACAATCCTATAGCCATCAAGGAAGATTTATTGAACTCAGCAATGAATGAGACATCCAAAAGTCGACTTCTAGCAGCTTTTTCAAAAGAATCAGGCATTTGGCATTTGGCTTAATGCACTGCCGTTGTCTTCATTGGGTCTTTGAATGGATGACTCCATCTTTCAGATTGGCATTTTGTAAACCACACTGCTGCCATCACAGTGGTTGTGAGGTCACTGCCTTTGCCACCCGTGGCCTTAGTTGTGTCCAAAGCCAAGGTCATTAGCACCATCATAGTTCTTTGAATGATATCTTTCACAGGGCTTTAGGGACATCTCGAATTCCATCATGACTTGAACCCAGTGAAATCTCTCGTTCTGATGGTAAGAGGCCAGATATCTGGTGCTACCTTGGTTCCATGGAAATGTGGAAAACTTCTTGTATGGAATGCAACATGTGTAGACACCTATGCACCTTCTTACAGCAGAGTTGCATCACAGGAGGCAGGGGCAGTTGCTGACCAAGCTGAGAGAAGGAGATCCGACAAATACTCAAATATGGATCCCAATATGTACAGTTGTCATAGAAACATTGGGTGTGTTTGGAAAACAGACTCTTTCATTCTTAAAGGATCTTGCTTGTCGTGTTCGTAAGGTATCAGAGGAAGTGAAGTCCTTTCCATATCTACTTCAACGCCTCACTGTAGCTGTAGCCTACAGTGAAGTAATGCTGTCTCAGTCCTGGGCACCTTTGCTAGCGAAGATTGCCTTGTTTTTGAGGACAGTGATGCATATTAATTAATTAATTCATTATTCTATGTATGCTATATTATTATTGTCTATATAATTCATAGATAATTGCAAAATCACAAACATACTAACACACACACACACACACATACACACACACACTGCTATAAACAAGTAGCCACACCTTTAATGAAGAGTTGCAGTAGGAATAGAATTCCAAGATGGCTGGATGATTTCATCCTGAGGTAAAGAGTAAAGCCGGAGGCTTAATACATATACATGCAGTTGTTTATTCCTCATCCCTACGCCACAAACAAACAATTTTTAGGTTGACATAGGCTGCTAATTAATCTGATTGTACCTAACTCTACAAATTCATTTCACCAAGACAACTGCTGGTTACAGTTGCAGGTCTAAATCATTATTTATATAAGAATAAACTACTTCTGCAATTATATATTATGCCTGGGCACGAAAATAGAGCACAGGGAGCTGAAAAAATATGCGTGATTGCTGATTGCACAATTCAGTTTATTTCCGGACATGGACCATCTAGTATTAGACATTTGTATACCATCATATTAGTCCCTTACATCATACAGTTGTGACAATCCACGTAATTGAGTCTGGGTATGAAACTACACCATATACGGTCTGTTGCATTGCTCATGCCTAAAATACTAGTAATTGGATCACATGTTTCACAGCTAATAATTTGTACATAGCGTTGACTCCCACGACGCATAATTGTAAGGCAACTTATACGTACCAGGAAAAATCACAAGGAGTATTTTTGTGGGAAATTGCTGATTTCACTTCGACTCAGGGTTAGGATCTAATAAGTTTTTCGATAGTACATCCCTACATGTAGGCTGAGGTGTAGGGAAGTGACTCGGAAAGCATAATTGATCGC
Organism: Spongilla lacustris; assembly: GCA_949361645.1. Taxonomy (NCBI): domain Eukaryota; kingdom Metazoa; phylum Porifera; class Demospongiae; order Spongillida; family Spongillidae; genus Spongilla; species Spongilla lacustris. The sequence goes on along the minus strand of OX442426.1, from coordinate 7,277,371 downwards.
TACATTCCGCCATTACCAGCCGGCTTATCTATTAAGGAGCCTAGTGTTCTACGACTCGACGATCGACGGTAATAGTTGAATACGATATATAGATCTCTTTAAATCATATGACAACGTCTTGCCTGCCAATCAAACATATATATTTAGAACCTATGCTAACGTAGGTTCCGATATACACTGATCGAGGTTTCGAATCTATATCATGAGTTCACATCAGTCATACATACACTTCTTACCTTATAACAGCCATTGCCCAACCAGTACACAGAACACAGAGGTATGCAGGCCCGCCCAGATTAGGTGTTCAAATAGTAATATAATTTTATATTCATTTTTGGATGTACCGTATTTGAGACCAGCACTTAGTATCTGTAAATCATGCTCATGCACCCTCATACGCGACATCTGAATCAAACAACGTACAACGTTTAACATAGAAGCCAACCGCTACAGTGCGCAATTACTACATTTGTAAGTGTACTGCTACACATCGATTATTCATGATTTACCTGTACTGTGCACTAAGCCGGTTCAGCCATGAATATTACATGTACATGTATATCACCAGATTCACCACCCCTTTTCTAGTGCACCCGCGCCGCCATGCCATGCATAATGATATCTTCACTAAAAACACCGTCACGGCAATAACAAGTATATACAAGAAGAAGGGAGGGCGCATAGACTACTTAGCCGTCTATAACGTAATATTCGCTGCCGTTATTTCGGCCATAGTGACCCTCAAAATAAATGATCCTCTCGGACGCCTTTTCAGGCTTAGCTTTCCATTGGTCTATCACCAAAATGCCGGTCTTATTCTGGCTCAGGTACAAAGCGGCATGGCGGAATTTGCCTCCGTTGTAGGCGTTGTTCGGACCATCAAACGTAGCTATGGCGGTGCCCGTAGGGAGCTTGGTGTGACCTCTGACTAGAAATCCCCTCTTCCAGGACTTTGTCGCGGGAACTTTGGAGCCGCCCTTGCCTTTACACACCTCCTTGATCAGCGAGACGCACTGCTCGTCCGGTCCCCAGAATTTTCCGACGAGGTCTTCAGGCTTGCTGAAATTCGGAGGCTGAGGAGTGAAGGTAAAGGGGCCGCCGTTTGTTGGTGCAGTCTCAGATACGCTTGCAACATACACCAGCGTTATCCAGGCTAAAACGCCTACTCCAATACTAGTAGTGCTGAGCATGTCGGCTGATTAACAACAAATAAGACATGCTCGTATTTATACGTGCATACCACATATACGGACTATTACGGAGATATCCAACGTACCGTATATTGTGTACCTTGCATACGAGACTTCCTTTTAGTCCTTTGTGAGTTGGGTTTTAAAAACAATTCTGTGCGCATCTTAAAAATACAGCTAAGTTTTACAAATACGCTTTATACACACGTACATGTATGCACAATTGAAAGACATTCATATAAGTACATGTAACGTAAACCCCCGGCAGATAAGAATCATGTTTGTCATATTTAGCGGTTTAGCCGGTTTTAGCTGTGGTTTTAAAAGGTCAGCCGTTAGTACATTTTGTTCTCACCTTTTAATCCATCAACAGAGAAGGAATTTTGAAACAAACGCATTTATGGATATGGCAATTAACAGGACAAATAAAATTTACAACATATGCCTATTTGTCAGGGTGGTGGATGGATGATAGATTTGTTAATCCCCACACCTACAGTAGTCTGGCCAGCAGGGCAAATAATTCCCTCTTAGGGTCAGATGAAGCAGTTTGTCCAGTAATGCTGGGTGTATCAGTTTGAAGTGGTGTGTTCAAGTAAGTGGTGGGGGAGGGGTGGTAGTGCTCTCCTCCCCCTCCTATTAGCACTACTTTTTAAAAGGTTTGGAAATTTAGTCATTGCAAAGTTGTAGAGTGTCTTGGGAGCTTACATAACTCACGCACACATGCATGCCACCACTTCAAAACACCCAATAGTCCTCCCCCAGAACACAATGAGATTCACTGCTGCTTCAAATGTGTTCCACTTGCTCAAGAAACTATGAGTCATTGGGTGAAGTCAGCAGCGATGCACTTTATATTCTTATAAGGTCCCATTACAAATGATTGTGAATAACTTTAACCCATCTGCATGCTATAGGTTGTAATAGCCCATAAACATCTACTTATTACACTTAGCCCCTTCCTGCATCGAATATAACCTGAAACAACTGGATGGCAATCTGTGTATCACAGATTGTGAAAGCCACAAGGGCAGCATGCATGATAATGGCCAGGTATGCATTGTGCATAACTTGTCATATAATAGCCCAACCCTTGAAAAAAGAAATAAAAATGCAATGGTTGTCTATTTACATGAGTGCACCACATGGGCATGGGGTAGAGCCACTGGTCTAATTGAGACTGTGTACATGTATGTGATTCTGAGTGGAGGGCATAGCCGGCACCGCCATGGTGTGTGGTAACACTTTTTTTTAATGTGTACTAGTAGCAATATTTGGGACAGTGTCCAGCAAAATCGGGCTTGTGGGGTTATAATTTTATCACTATTAAAATTGCACGTTGTACTAAACAACACATCTTCGCGACGGTACGATATTTTCCTTTCAAGTTTCGTACACTTGTTCCCACACCATTTCTCTGTGTGAAAATCGATTTTTGTGATCTACACATTTTCCGTGCCTTGGATACAACGATCGTTAACCCCGCGGGTTAGAATTCCTCATTTCTCCACGTACGAGTGTTGAAAACGCGTCAAATTCGGGTTGCACATAGAAGAGTCCTGTAGCTATTGATTTGTTCTGTTCGTTAATTACTATATCATCCGTTACGGAGATACAGTTGAACAAACCACGGGCACGATTCGCGCCAATGATTTTGGCAAATCGCGTCCCGCTCAGTGAATGGGAAGGCGGTAATTATATCATTGGCACGAGTCAAGCGGGAAAATGTGCCTGTAGTTTGCTCAACTGTATCTCCGTAACGGATGATTCAGAAAGTAACGAACAGAACAAATCAATAGCTACAGGACTCCTCTATGCACACTCCAAATTTGACACTCAACACTCGTACGTGGAAAAATGTGGATTTCTAACCCGCGGGGTTAACGATTGTTGTATCCACGGCACGGAAAATGTGCAGATCACAAAAATCAATTTTCACACAGAGAAATGGTGTGGGAACAAGTGTACGAAATTTGAAAGGAAAAGGTAGTACCGTCGCGAAGATGTGTTGTTTAGTACGACGTTCAATTTTTATAGTGATAAAATGATAATCCCACAAGCCCGATTTTGCTGGACACTAGCTGTCCCATTTGTGCATCCAATTATTACAGTTTTGGCTGATTTATTTATCAATACATTAAGTGAGCCTTTGGTTTTATCATTATTGCCCAAATGTGAATGCCATATCCTTTATTTAAAAATATGCACTATCATGATTGTTTGTGTTGAGTTGATATCTGAAAGCAACAGAGTTTGGTTGACTTTTGATTGTAATTTGGTGCAAGCGAGGATGTTATTTTAAGAATACCAAAATAATTTACTAGGCTATAGTACTGTTATACACTAAGTTACAATCATTACTTGTGACAAAAAAAAAAAAATGTACATCATGTATGCACATTACATTTATATATAGGTCTCCTGGAGCCCAATGTACATGTTCTCCCCTGACTCCAGAGGAGCACCAAGGACCCCTGCTTGAGGGTGAGTGAGGTGGGCTTCATCTGGAACTATTAGAACAAACTCCATAGACTGACTTAAGGATAAATGGATGTCTCGAAATGAAGGACGAGAATGTGTTTCAGGGTTCCTGAAGGGTCAAGTTATTTCTATTACACACAACTGACTCAAGAAAAACAATATGTAGTCTATCGATAATGATTACCAAGTGCTGTAATTGTATCCAGATATGTTAAGCACATATACATACCAGCATTGGATCATTAACTGGTAGACCAGCAGTGGACATCCAGGGGGTGGTGGGAGTCTGTAGCCTGAATCTAACTTTTGAACAACCTGCACATAAAAGTGATGTACAGGTCAGCACAATATGATTTGAGGTTTTGAATGCATATCTATATGTCAGTATAGTGCAGCCTACCTCAACGTTGCCAATTCCTTCATATGGCCTCTTCCCCATGCTCCATATTTCATACAGCAGACATCCATAGCTCCACACATCACTGGCAGTAGAGTACTTCTTGAAATAAATAGCCTCTGGAGCTGTCCATTTTACAGGAATCATTCCTCCATGGGAAACGTAGTATGCTTCATTAGCTAGGTCACGTGACAGTCCAAAGTCAGCAATCTATTAGTTCAATTAATTAAAATCATTATTTCTGTTACACAGCAAGTCACCTTGCATATGCAGTCCTGTGTAACAAGTATATTCCTTGCAGCAAGATCACGATGGACAAATGACTTGTTAGAGAGATACTTCATCCCAGCAGCTATCTGTTTGGAGTAGGTTAGCAGGTTGAGAGGAGTGTCCGAATTCACAATCTGTCCAGGGCTGGGATATAAATATAAGTATTGTCTTCATACCCATTGCTACAAATACAAGCATACTCTGGTTTCAGTGTGTTGAGATAGGTATGCAAATCTTTTTTGTTGGCCAACTCAAGTACCAGCATTATCTGTATTGGGAGAATTACATTAATGTAGTATACATTTCATAGGGTCACCTACAGGCTCTCCATCAGTGACAATACCATACAGCTGTATCACATTAGGATGTCTGAACTGGGCCATGATGGCTGCTTCCTGTAGAAACTTGACCTTTGCATCTGGCTGGGTTATTGTAGGATTGAGTGTCTTGATGGCAACTTCACACTTTCCTTTTGAGCCATTCCATATTCCTATTTGGACCCCACCAAACTGACCACTCCCAAGCATTGCAATAGCTCTGAAGTGGAATTATAAAAATGTATTCTTAAAAATGCAAAATGGCCCAAGTTTATTTTCAGGTAGTACTACAATTCATTATGTGTAATCCACCATCAAGCTGATCACTAGCTACATGTATAATAAAGCATTGTATTCTTGCATGTAGTTCTGCCTATAAATGTGGGAAAAAAATCAAGTTACATTTCACCTGCACATCAAGTATACCTGAATCTATGGTGGCATTTTAGAAACTGTGAAGATATACTAAGCTGTCAAACCTTGAATCCATTTGGTTTAAATTTACAATCTCGTTAATGTGCCATATAAATTCCTGTTATTTTATAGGCACACAAACCATCAAACACACACACATACACACACACACACACACACACACACACACACACACACACACACACACACACACACTTAATTTAAACTGCACTATTATGGTTGAAGCAATTTCTCACTTCAGTTTGCAGTGTAGTGTAACAATGCTTACTGAATGTTATTTCGTGGAATTTTTTTGATTCGCTGGTTCTCCAATTGAACATACAATTCTTCCTCACATGTTGCTGGCAAGAAGTAAGGGTTCTCATCTTCAGTTGTTATCCCATGTGACCCCAATATCTATGGAAATGTAATGCAGGTACAATAATGATAGTGCTTGGGTATGCATGAGGCAACACATTCTAAATCCAAACATAGGCTTGGAAAATGCAATAATGGCTATTAATTATTTGCTGCACCTGCTGAACTGATCATCATGTCTCTTTAACTCTTTCACTTAACTTACCTGCTCATCAATATCAGCATAGGTGTCAGTGATTTTCATAGGAACTTCATATGCAAGTGGCTAAACCAAAATTTAAAAATGGCATATTAAGTTGTAATATAATTTTCATATTAAGCTACATGTTATGCATTGAAGGTATTTATGTGAACATGGCAAGTGCATCAATTGTTTGTATGCAATGAGTTAGAGTGAGTGGGCATGTGGAAGGAATACTGTAATACACTGATAGATGTCCATAATCAGCCTAACCTTGGTCTGGTTTATTACTGCCTTTTCATTGTCTTGTAAAGGCTCATATATAGGAGTGGTAGCATATGCATTCACCAGAATATCATCAGAAGAGACATTGCATGTGTAATTGATACCATCTGAACAAGAAAACGTGTGAAATTATGGATTGAGTGTGCATGATTTCCTGTCATATTTCACGAATGACCATTGTTGGTCTAAACCAACAATGGTCATTACTCCTTTTATGTCCCCTCATTGATGTTCACACTAATATTTGCATCTTCACACTTTTAAAACTGACACTGTATCTCTGTTTGGTAGATGCGTTTACATAACACATTATGCATGCATGTATGGTGCATTAGAGTTTATGTAAACACACGCAACCTTTGAGTCAGTTTGTGCACGCAAAAATAGTGCAGTATACATAATTTAGATGGAATAGAAATTCCATTCACTTACGTACCCTGTAGAGATTTTCGAGCATATTTCCTTCGCCATATTACAGTGCCGATCAGTACAATGATATTTGCTGCCATGGCAATGATTATAAGAACAACAACTACAGCAATTACTGTAGATGTGCTTTGTTGTGCTGAGGGGTCTGAAAGGTCAGTACAATATCACGATGCTTCTATACAGAGCCTATACCCTACACAAAATCACCCCGCATTGCTACAAAGTACAGTAGATCTTACCACCACTATGGAGACTGATTTTGGAGGAAGATAATATTGTTGAGTCTATGAACACAAAAACATAATTAGCAATGTACATATCTAATTTATTTAAATCCAAACTTTCCATGCATGCACCTTCATGTTCATGCACACATGCACACACATACATACACACACATACATACACATACACATACATGTACATACACATTACACACAGCAAAAACATCAACCATATCCTTACTAGGTGTAAAAGCATCAATGGTCAGTGTTGTAACGATACCAGCTTCTACAGAGGCTGGTGGTCTATCAACAGTAGAAGCTACTGAATTTACAGCAATTGTAGAACAAAAAGTGACAGCAGTGTTTAAATTATTGGCCATGGAACTCAAAATATTGACAGTACCAGTATTAGTACTTATACTGGTCCGTAAACTGGTGGCAGCCATTGGATTGACATTAGTGGTCAATAAATTGGTGGTAGTATTGACACTAATGGCCATTGAAGTGGTGGTAGCCATTATATTATTAGTAGTAGAAGGAATTGAGATGGATGTAGTTGGCATACTGTTCACGGTGCTTGTAAGGTTAAGGTAGCTAGCTGTGGATAGAACACAGTAATTAAATGCTTTCATTTCAACATAGTTATGTATACCTTGCTGAGTATTACCATTTACAGATAATAAAATATCTGATAAGACAATAAAAGCAACCACCAACTAATGTTTCTAGGAGTCTGTGCATGTTTGCCAATTATGTAAGTCAAAGGGTTGGTGGTAGAAATAATATTAAAATGCACCAAGCAATCTACATTGTACAGCAGTCATTGCACTATAAAACTCAACATACATAATGAAGTGCAATTTACTCCACTTTGATCAAGTCCATAGCCTGGTCTACAGTTGCAGAAGTAGCCTGGTGTGGTATCATTGCATATCTGACCACACCCTCCATTTCTAACTGCACATTCATCCACATCTGAGACATAAGCAGTAAATGTACTATAAAAATCAATCCCTGTATACGTACCTAGGCTGACTAGAAGAGTAAGACCAGAAGGCTGATTTGAGCTCAAGGGCCCACTTATACCGCAGTATTGAGCACTGTAGTAATACACTGATGTTCCAATTATGTTTGCTGCCATGTTTAAACCACTCTGTGAAGGTATACATCCTACAAGAATGTCTCCTTGTTGGATACTGTAGGCTTGATTAACTGGAAAACTTGTGCAAGTATAAGAGGGGTTTGTGCTGCCACTGATGTTAACAGCTATGGGTGAAGTGAACACAGCAAAATAGTAGTTGGTAAAATATTTCCTGTACACAGCAAGAGTGGCAGATGCTGATGTCGAATTAGCTGTTGGATAGTAGCACACATTCCATTTTGTGGCATTTCCAGCACATTGTAATGGATTTCCTATAGCACCATATGTACCAGCACGGTACGAGGAACTAGCCATTGCAGGTGGATTGGAGGGATCCAAGGTATTTCCAAATATGTTGCATGATGTGTTGGTTTGATGGCCTTATGGCATACAGGTGTTAGAAACACAAATGAGACCCAAACAATATGTGCATTGGACTGAAATTTAATTGTAGTGTGCATAATGTATGTACATGTGTATGAATTATATACATGTAATAGGAGTAGCTATATATGCAATAGTCTCGTCCCCAGACCCACATGACACAACTATAGTTGTAAGTATAATGCACGTATGAATTATTTACAGTGATAGTCACTACGTACTGTGGTCTGGGGACGAGTATATAAGTAACTTATGGACCTACCTGCAATGAAGCAGTAGAAAAGTACAAGAATCCAAAGATGACTGTACATCTGTATCCTGAGAGGTACATAAAAATTAGTAACGAATTGAGGGAAGAATTTTTATGTGTTACTTTTAGGTTAAATAGGAAGTTCATATTCATCACATATAAGTATCACTGAACAAAGTCACAAGCCGCTGCAGCTCCTTATGGGAGACTGTAGTGAGGGCAAATGGTGGGCCATGAGCAGGGGCATCGTAGGTATCATCTTATTATGGTTATTGTAACAATCATTGTGTCTTGTTTTATCATATCAGTTAATTTTCAAACTTGCCCCATTTGGGATGGGAGTGTCTAGACACCTGTTGTACCAAAATCTTTTTGATTGGCTTCTAGGTTATGCTAGGCCTTGGATAGCTCAGTGTGATGGAGCCTTTCCTGTTGCCAGGGATTAACCATAGGATGCAGAAATATATATTGGCAAGGGAATGATGGCTACATTTTTAATAAATGCAATAATGTACTTCAATATTTGCGATTATCTGAGTAGACATCAGGGCATGATCGTGCAATCTACGGGCTGTGGAAAAAATTGATCGTCTTTTTTATTTAAATTGATCGTTCCCAAAACAATGTCCTTATATTGTACCAAGTACAGTTGGTGAGGTTTAATGAAGGCTTATCAGAAAACAAACATGTTCTTTGATTTTGATTGAGGTTTATTTGCCTGTGTGTTTCTTTTTTTTTTTTGGGATGTGGGTATTCTGATGATAGTGTGTGTTCATTTATGCTGTAACTCAATACTGAATAAACTTCTCATGAAGTGATCAAATCTCAGTATAATAACTCTTGCTTTCTGCCTCATTAGCTAAGTGTGTTAGCTTCCTGGAAAGCCTCTTTCTAACCATGGATCCACCCCAACCTTGGGCTTGCCACCAAAAAGGAGAGTTACCTGAAGCCAAGGTCTCTTCCAAAATATTAAGTGGATGGATGACTTTTAGGTTAAAGGCAGCAGGGTGGGAGGGGGACCGTTTCTCCATGAGATAGGTAGGCTTTAGAGCATTCTTTGTAGATTGGCAAAACTGTCTCTAAGCGTATTGCAATGGTGTCACACAATATGACATGGTGAACAAAGAGTGCTTGCTCATTACACAGTGTAATGTGGCATGAAAATGAAATACAGTGCGGTATCAAGGATATTTAAATATGCTTGTCTGTATTAAGGAAATGTCATGCAGCTGCAATGTTATAGTGTCACTCCCGAACTTTACAGCTTACACGCGCGAAGCTATTAATAGCGAGTTTTCTGCTATGGCACGTTCACACCCGTACGCGTCCTCTGCTATGCGATCGCGTATACGCCCACGGCTACAGTAAGCTTTTTTTTTTTTTAATACCATAACGCCATGCAGATACCATGTCTACAATTAACAGCAGTTATAGTCACGTAGTTCACGAGTTGCTTCATTACTAGACGCATGATTTTTTTATTTATTTATTTATTTATTTTTTCATACAAATAAAGTGCCAAATCAAAATGAAACCTTTGTAATTAGCGTCAAAGCAAGTTCTGTAATACAACTACAATGTAAGGTCAAGATGTGATAATACTCTGACATTAAATTTTAGGTGGACATCGCTATATTGAATCGCTCACCTTCGAACTGTCAGTTAGTAGTGGTACCTCCTACAGGAATATATTGCACAATTGATTGATGCTTGTTTGCGTTTAATTAGGTGGAGCGTATATTCACGTTCGCCAATCCATGATACGTAACATCACTGGAAAGTAGATTTGGTTTGGATTTAATATTACATAAATAGCAAACAGAAAAGAATATATCTTGAAGGTGGAAAAACGTGTTATTTATTGCATGCTTATTCTTTTTATTTTTATAAGGTTCTTTTAAAAAAAAATTAGATTGAAAAATAAATCTCACAGTTCAGACTAGAATGGCACTAAATGTTACGATGTAAATATATAAGTACTTGTGTATGTGTTCTTGTTTTAGGAGCAACTGAAAACGAATAACACCGTCTTTGAAGTCTTATAGACAACGTTTTGTCTCAAATTTAAATTTAATTATACTGGGAACGACTGACTGTATTGACAGCAGAGTCCGCACAGCTTGATTATATAGGTCAGTGAACTGGTATGAGCTATTACATAATCATTTGTAGCCAATGGACTGGTAACCTTTACTGTGGGATAAGAGCAAATAGAGTAATAGCAGGATTTGGCACATTTTTGACAGGTGTTATGATTGGTAGCTATGAATAGTAAGCAATTTGGTCATGTATAAGCGAGGGGGGGGGGGGGGGGGGGGGGGCAAAAAAACTGTGTGGGACCAATAAAGGCACTGGTCAAAGGACTGGTTTGTGGTATGGAATGTTTGATATGTCAACCTTGTTCCAAGGCAAGCTATGCTATAGCTGAATGTGACCAGCACTTTATTGAACTTCCCTCATGGTCATGTTGTTGTTATAGCCAGCACATATCTCTTTAATCTGCTGCAAAGTACTGCTCCTTGCTCTCATATCACACATGCACACATTTACACCCTCACCCAAGACATCCAACCACAGCCACGCACCGCACACTCCCATATACACAATCTCACAGCATAACATACATGTAAGTACAGCACCACACATGCTCACTCACCTCTTTCCACACCATTCCCCACATGCCCAGCTCCCTCCCTCCCCCCACACACACTACCTCTTAATGAGTCTGCTTCTGCTGAGCAAAAGACAATATCGCCTGTGCCCCAAGATTTGGTGGGCTCGCTCCGCTGCACCACATTGAGCTGCACCTGCTGCTCTTTATTGCGGTAGAGAGAAACCATTTCAGCAGCACTAAGGAACCGAAGCCATTTCAGTAGCACCAAGCTGTGCAGACCATCATAACAGGAGTCTTACTAGTCAACAGCCCACCCCAACCGTACCAACAGAAGCAGACAATACACATTGTTAGGCAAAGAACTCCACCTCTCATTGATAGGCGTAATGAACAGCAATGAAGGCAGCGGTGAAATTAATAGAGCATTACCAAACTGATATCAATGACCATTTCCGGTTTCCATCGCTTGCTTCTCTTCTCTTCCTTGCTAGTCACATGACACAGTGCTATATGTTACATATGGTGCATGTATGAGTCATAAAGGAACAGCTATTGGAATGATGCCTATTGCTGTGGGAGTGTGATGATCATTTGGGTAGACTAAGTGTCCACCCCCCTTACAGCATGCCTTGCCTGCCTCCTGCTATGATTTTTAAGGTCTGGTACTTATTGTTAAAACTGCTACAGAATGATTGCAATAATATCAAGTATGTAGCATGATGTAATAAAGAAGTGTATGTTACATCCATGGTATACAAGTTGTCTTCAATCCATACCAGATTGTAATCTAAGACAGTTAATATTATGTTGAGAGAATTGGCTGTGTATGCTCGTATTTATATGTACATGTTACATGACACACATAGACAGACTATTATGGTAAGCACACATGCAGAAATGTTTGCCAAACTTTAAAAAAAACCCAACTCACTAATGACCAAAAACACGTAAACATCACACACACACACACAGATAGGAATCATGTTTGTCATATTTAGCAGTTTAGCTGGTTTTAGATGTGGTTTTAAAAAAATTTATTAATCCCCACACCTACCTAATGTCAGAAGAAGCAGTTCTTCCAGCACTGCCTGGGGTGATGTCTTCAAGTAAGTGATAAGTGATACGGGAGAGGCAATACCACTTTTTGCAAATTCAGAAATGGTAAAGTTGCAGAGTGTCTTGGAAGCTTACATAACTCTCACAAACGTCATGTCACCCCCATCCCCCCCCCCCCCCCCCCCCCCACCCCCCGATCACAATGAGACTCACTGCTGCTTCAAATAAGTTCCACTTGTTCAAGAAACTATGTAACATTGAGTAAAATCAGCAGCTGGCTGATATCAGGGTGGTGTAGAGTTAAATGCTAACTCTTAAGCTCCTCAATGACTGATGCACTTTGTATTCTTATACGACTGCCCCATTATTGTTTCTTTATTGAATAACTTTAACCCATCTGCTAAAGGTTGTAATAGCCCATAAACACCAACTACACTTGGCCCCCTCCTGCATCGAATATAACCCGAAATAACTGGACGGTAATCTGTGTATCACAGATTGTGAAAGCCACAAGGGCAGCATGATGATGGCCATGCAGGTACGCATTGGGCTTAACTTGTCATTTGTGCAAGCCTATAAATAAATGTTAACCCTTTACTGTTGTTTTATACTCACTCCATTACAGTGCCCTGCCCTTGAAAAAGAAATAAAAAATGCAATGGTTGTATATTTACATAAATAGCACCACATGGGCATGGGTTATAAAGCCACCATCGAATTGAGGATATAGGCATTGTGCGTGTGATTCTGAGTAGAGGGCATAGCCACCCGGCATTGCCTGTCTTCTAGGAGTGGTACCACATTAACTACTTCTAGTGGAATATTGAATTTATTTGCACATCTAATTATTAAAGTTTTGGTTGATATTTGCTATCAATGAATTAAGCAAACCTTTTGAATTTGTTTGCCATATCCTTTTCAAAAATGCCACACATAGAATTTTTAGTATCATGATATAGTTGTTTGTGTCGATCTCTGAAAGCAACACTGTTTGATTGAATTCTGATAGATTTAGGTGAGCTAGGATGTTATTTAAGAAAAAAGACTATATTTACTAGACTACAATACTAAATTACAAGCAGTGCTCATGACAATAACATACACATTACATTTATTTGGCAAGGGAATGGCATCGGATAAGACCTGCATGCAACTCATTTCAATCATTAAATTTGGAATAGCCTGCCGATGACAGAGTTGAGGCACTGGTCAAAGTGGATTACATGTTACGACATACACATATAAGTACAGTGCTTGTGTGTGTGTATATGTGTGTGTGTGTGTGTTCGTCTTTTAGGTGCATCTGAAAACGAATAACACACAGGCAAGACACTCTTCAAAGTCTAACTTTACGAGACAACAGTTTAAGTGTAATTGTACTGGAAACTACATGCAGCTATATTTTTAAAGTCCATCAGTCAGACCATCATACATGGAGAATTCACTGATGGAGTCTAAATTCAGGCATTCGTCCCTGGCTTGAAAGCCTTATGCTATGCTCCATTCTCATATACATGTACAAATAAACAAATCACATTTTTGCATGAACGCAAACAGATGCTAACTTCAAGGATTAATACTATGATATACATATACGTGTATGTGTGGGGGAAAAAATTAAGTTAAATGGTTGATTGTATAACCTTAACACATGCATATGTGATTATAAAAGAATTGCATGAACCTTAACACATGTGATTAAAAATTTTTACCTAGCTCATCCTCATGCAACACTGTATTTCCCATCAATAGGGGGCATTGGAGGTTTGTGAATCAGAACCACTAACACCAGATTTTTTAAACTGCAAAATACTAATGTGGCTGTGGTCTAAGTAGCCATTTTAAGATTATTCTTTTTATCAGCTGAAGCAGCGACTAGATCTGGCAAAGAAGGTGTAGGCTCCAACTGACCATGTTGCCTCAACCAGTATAGTTTTATTATAACACATGATTAGCTGTACAATTGCACTCAATAGACTTAAGGTATATTACAGTATATTTACAATTCTTCTTCATTTGGTAATATATTGTGTGTGTGTGTGTGCATGATAGGCTTCATTTGTAGATAAAGATGGATTGCATGCATCATTTGTAGATGTTGTGATTGAAGATTGGTTGCGTAAATTCACTCCATAGGCGTCATTTTTAGACATTGTAATTAAAGATTGATCACGTCGATTTACTCCGTAGGCGTCGTTTTTAGATGTTGTGATTAATGATTGATCACGTGGATTTACTCCGTAGGCGTCATTGTACTGTGTTATGGTCATTTTCTCTTTTCGCTGATATGCTTCGTCCGTGTTCACTGTTAGATTAGATCATCACTGCTTGTATTGTTTGCGACGGTGCTAACAGAGGATAGTTTTGCATTCACAGTTTCGATTATTCCTCCATTTGCAACCATGACGTTATCTACATGTATTTCACAAAACACTGCCATCATCACATTTTATGAACACTAGCAGTACTTACCCGTGCATCTCTGCACGTTACTGGAGTGCTTCCTTAGCCATAACATGATGCTGATAGCTACTATAGCTGTCGCCATTAACACGAAGGCTATGGCTAAGGGTGCCATTAAGGCAGCAGTGGTTGCAGCTGAAAAGTTGAGTTGTGCTGAGATTTAAAAAGGAAATATTATGAAAATGCAAAGACCAACAAAAGACCAATATCATTATACATGTATATTTGGTGCCTTATAACTGATTGAGTAAGATTATCTTATTATATCAAATCCAAATGATTTGTATATGTACATAGTAAGAGAGTATACTTTAGAAATAAAAAAGGCTAATTAGATTGCCTACACAGCTCAGCTACTGAAAACCTTTATTACTTATTGTAGGGTTAAATCATTGGTTGTTGAGGTATTCGGTCATCAGGGAATTGAGGCAGAACAAACTTTACAAATTAAGGATTGCAATAAAGCTAGCCACCAAGACAAGTTGCTTGTGGTCTGAGGTATTAGTCTCAATATACTGCTGCTTTGAAGAATCACATCCATGTCATTGACATATTTGTTTAGTGTAGTTATTTGGTTTACTGTCATGTGCACATAGTGTAAGTAACCAGGGAGATAAGTACGTGCTTACATGTATTGACAGTACTAGTAGAAGAGATCACATTCACGGAAGTACTGGTGGTGTCTATCACACTGACATTAGTGGTCACTGTGGTGAGATAGCAGGAGTTGATTTGCTTCTTTCTACTAACACAACATGACTTACAAGTATGTTCATTCGAAATACAAACTGATTTTAATACACTAGTTATTACATATTGCACCTGCATTGCTATAAAATTAATAATTATATTTATTAAGGCTATAGCACATGTGACCACTATGATGTGAAGATGATGCAGTTGCATGAGGCTACCAATACGAAAACATTGTTAGCAATGGGGTTACCAAAAACGTAGCCATTAGGACAAGTTGTTTCTGACCTAAGATGTTATCCTCGATATACGGCCATCTGGGCATTACCATGGAAGAACCACAAGTGAATTAGAAATTTGCATATCTGAGTAGCTGATTGTAATATCACTATGTATGTCTTCTGTATTGTTATATTATTATATTTTCACAAGCATGTGCCTCTTTTTAATCTCCACATCCAAAGTTTCCATGCATGCATCTTCATGTTCATGCACACTGTGAAGGATTACTAGGTCCACGGCATCGCATGCACACGCCGTAGCATCCCGATCACTGAAGGATGGCCTTAAACTTACAATATCAACCACATGAACAGGAAAACAACTCTCTTCTCTCACTCACTTTCTCTCCCTCCTTACTAACTCGATATCTCCTTTATATATCCAACACACGACAGAATACGTGTCAAGGTCAAGGGCTACTGACACTTCCTAACAATACCATACACATAGTATGATGCACTCCCTTAATCAACCCATGCACATGAAGTCATTTGATCCCTCACACACACACACACACATATATAAATTCACTACAATAATTACGCATACCAATCATGAAAAACTTGCCAATTAATATCTCACTAGGTGTAAAAGCATCAGTGGTCAATGTACCGATACCAGCTTCTACAGAGGCTGGTGGTGTATCAACAGTAAAAGCTCCTGTATTGACAAAAAGTGACAAATGTATTGAAATTCTTCCTCGTGGAACTCAAAATATTGACAATACCAGTATTAGTAGTTATACTGGTCAATAAACTGGCAGCAGCCATTGGATTGACATAAGTGGTCAATAAACTGGTTGTCACCATTATATTATTAGTAGTAGAAGGAATTGAGATAGAAGTAGTTGGCATACTGTTCATGGTGCTTGTAAGGTTAAGAGAGCTAGCTGTGGATAGAACACAGTAATTATATGCTTTCATTTCAACATAGTTATGTACCTTGCTGAGTATTACCATTTACATATAATAAAATATCTGATAAGACAATAAAAGCAACTACATGTACCAATATTTCTAGGAGTCTGTGCATGTTTGCCAATTATGTAAGTCAAAGGGTTGGTGGTAGAAATAATATTAAAATGCACCAAGTTTAGAACAATTCAACGTAGGTAGAAGTACATGCATGCAATCTACATTGTACAGCAGTCATTGTACTATAAAACCCAACATACATAATGTAGTGCAATTTACTCCACTTTGATCAAGTCCATAGCCTGGTCTACAGCTGCAGAAGTAGCCTGGTGTGGTATCATTGCATATCTGACCACACCCTCCATTTCTAACTGCACATTCATCCACATCTGAGACATAAGCAGTAAATGTACTATAAAAATCAATCCCTGTATACGTACCTAGGCTGACTAGAAGAGTAAGACCAGAAGGCTGATTTGTGCCCAAGGGCCCACTTATACCGCAGTATTGAGCACTGTAGTAATACACTGATGTTCCAGTAATATTTGCTGCCATGTTTAAACCACTCTGTGAAGGTATACATCCTACAAGAATATCTCTTTGTTGGATACTGTAGGCTTGATTAACTGGAAAACTTGTGCAAGTATAAGAGGGGTTTGTGCTGCCACTGATGCTAACAGCTATGGGTGAAGTGAACACAGCAGAATAGTAGTTGGTAAAACATTTCCTGTACACAGCAAGAGTGGCAGATGCTGATGTCGAATTAGCTGTTGGATAGTAGCACACATTCCATTTTGTGGCATTTCCAGCACATTGTAATGGACTTCCTATAGCAAAATATGTACCAGCACGGTACGAGGAACTAGCCATTGCAGGTGAATTGGAGGGATCCAAGGTATTTCCAAATATGTTGCATGATGTGTTGGTTTGATGGCCTTATGGCATATAAATGTTAAAAACCACAAATGAGACCCAAACAATATGTGCATTGGACTGAAATTTTATTATAGTGTGCATAATGTATGTACATGTACTTGCACATTATATACATGTAATAGGAGTAGCTATATAAGCAATAGTCTCGTCCCCAGACCCACATGACATAACTATTGTTGTAAGTATAATGTATGTATGACAGTGATAGTCACTACGTACTGTGGTCTGGGGACGAGTATATATGCAACTTATGAACCTACTTGCAATGAAGCAGTAGAAAAGTACAAGAATCCAAAGATGGCTGTACATCTGTATCCTGAGAGGTACATATATATTAGTAACGAAATGAGGTAAGAATTTTTATTTGTTACTTTTAGGTTAAATAGGAAGTTCATATTCATAAGTATCACTGTACAATAATTGCCACAAGACACTGCAGCTCTTTATGGGAGGCTGTTGTGAGGGCAAATGGTGGGCGGCCATGAGCAGGACCATCATAGGAATCTGCTTATTATGGTTATTGTAACAATTATTACGTTTTACATAAGTTAATTTTATCCATTTATTTCAAATCTGCCCCATTTGGGATGGGAGTATCTACCTTTTGTACCAAAATCTTTTTGACTGACTTCTAGGTTATGTTAGCTCAGTGTGATAGAGCCTTTCCTGTATTTTAGATAAATGCAATAATAGATCAATCATAATTATAATAAATGCACAATTAAAAATATTTGAGATTATCTGAGTAGACATCAAGGCTAGATCGTGCAATTAATTTTTTTTTTTAATTGATTGTTCCAAAAACAATGTCCTTATATCTTATCAAGTACAGTTGGTGAGGTTTAAAGAAGGCTTATCGGAAAACGAACATGTGTTTTGATCAAGGACAACCCTGCGACTCATTTCAATCATTGCAATTTGGAATAACCTGCCCAGGTAGTAAGGCACTGCATGGTCAAAGGACTGGTTTGTGGTATGGAATGTTTGATATGTCAACCTTGTTCCTAGGCGTGCAAACTATGCTATAGTTGAATGTGACTAGCACTTTATTGAACTTCCCTCATGGCCAAGTACCCCATTTTATGGCACTGGAAGGGTTCACAATAGGCTGAGTGCTCCTGGACATTTTCTGTTTGCCTTGTGCTTGCAAATCTGATGTTGACTGTGCTATAGCCATCTTAGTTTTACTTTGGTCCGTTCAGGGCCCTAGTAGTCCTTTCCCTGATCTTGAGATGTTTGTAGTTCATAAGTACCAATATAAAGTTTATTTGGCTGTGTGTTCCATTTTTGGAATGTGGGTATATCATTTATGTTGTAACACTTTTTTCCCTTTTAATACTGAATAAACTTCTCATGAAGTGATCAAATCTCAGTATAATAGCTCTTGATTTCTGCCTCATTGGCTCATTGCCTTAGTTTCCTGGCAAGCCTCTTGCTGACCATGATATCCTTGGGCTTCCCAACCTCACCAAAAAGGAGGGTGACCTGAAGCCAAGGTCTCTTCGTATCTGTATTAAGTGGATGGATGACTTTTAAATCAAAGGCAGCAGGGTGGGAGAGGGACCGTTTTGGCACCAGCATATCAACTGGTCCAAGGAAGTCTAGGCCTGGACCTTTCTCCAACTAAGCTAGAAGATAGGTAGGCTTTAGAGCATTCTTTGTAGATTGGTAAAACTGCCTCTAAGCGTAATTGCAATGGTGTCACTCAGTATGACATGGTGGCTATCTGGAACAAAGAGTGCTTGCTCAAAGGAGATGTTTACTGTCATCACGCTATAAATACAATGTAATGTGGCATGCAATACAGTGCTGTATCAAGGATATTTTTAAAAATATGCTTGTCTGTATTAAGGAGATGTCATGCAGCTGGAATGTTATAGTGTCACTCCCGAACTTTAATTTTTTTACAGCTTATACGCGCGAAGCTATTAATAGCAAGTTGTCTGCTATGGCACGTTCACACCGCGTATACGCCCACGGCTACAGTACGTTTTACCATAACGCCATGCAGATATCATGTCTACAATTAACAGCAGTTATATTCACGTAGTTCACGAGTTGCTTTATTACAAGACGCATGTTTTATTACATACAAATGAAGTGCCAAATCAAAATGAAACCTTTGTAATTAGCGCCAAAGCAAGTTCTGTAATACATCTACAATGTGAGGTCGAGATGTGGTAATATCTCTGACATTAAATTGTAGGTGGACATCGCTATGTCGAGTCGCTCACCTTCGAACTATCAGTTAGTAGTGGTACCTCCTACAGGAATATACTGCTAAATTGATTAATGCTTGTTTGCGTTTAATTAGATTGAGCGTACATATATTCACGCTCGCCAATCCATGATACGTAACATCACTGGAAAGTAGATTTGGCTTGATTTTGCATTACACAAATAAGAAACAGAAAAGAAAACACACAAAATAACTTGAAGGAAGAAAAACGTGTTCTTTATTGCATGCTTATTCTTTAAAAAAAAAAAAAAAAAAAAAAAAAAGATTGAAAAATAAATCTCACAGTTCAGACTAGAATGGCACAAAGTGGATTAAATGTTACGATGTAAGTATATAAATACTTGTGTATATGTTCTAGTTTTAGGAGCAACTCAGTGAAAACGAATAACACTGTCTTCGAAGTCTAAGAAAGAACGTTTTGTCTCTATAATTGTACTGGAAACTACTGACATGCTGCAAGTTTTTCAAGTCTAAATTCAGACATTTGTTTAGACTTCTATATACCGATGGTCAATTTGACGCTCTTGAAATAAAATACATGAATGTGAAAATTAATTGCACTAGTTCGCTTTAATGCACACACTACCTTCAATAATTAACACTGTGCCGTAATGATACATGTACATGTATGTGTGGGGGTAAAAAAAAAAAAGTTAAATGCATGGTTAATTGTATGACCTTCTAACACGTGTGATTATAAAAATTGTATGACATTAACACCATGTGATTAATAAAAAAATTCCCCAGCTCATCTATATGATGCTGCTGACCAGGTTGTCTTAACCCATATCGTTTTATTATAACATATGATTAGCGGTATAATTGCACTCAATAGGCTTAATTCAGATCGGTTATATGTACAATTCTTCTTCATTTGGTAATGTATCATGTGTACGCGCTTCATTTGTAGATGCAGATTGATCGCGTGTATTTAATCCATATGCATCATTTGTAGATCTTGTGATTGAAGATTGATCGCGTGGATTTACTCTTTCGGCGTCATTTTTAGATCTTTTCATTGTAGATTGATTACATATATATGGATTCACTCCATTGGCGTCATTTGTAGATGTTATGATTAAAGATTGATCACGTGGATTTACTCCGTAGGCGTCATTGTACTGTGTTATCGTCGTTTTTTCCTTTCGCTGATATGCTTCGTTCGCGTTCACTGTTAGATCATCACAGCTTGTATTGTTTGCGACGGTGCTAAAAGATGCATTCACAGATTCGATTATTCCTCCATTTGCAACCATGATGATATCTACATGTATTTCACAAAAACAATGCCATCGTCACATTTCATGAACACTAGCAGTACTTACCTGTGCATCTCTGCACGTTACTGGAGTGATTCCTTAGCCATAACATGATGCTGATAGCTACTATAGCTGTCGCCATTAACACGAAGGCTATGGCTAAGGGTGCCATATAGGCAGCAGTGGCTGCAGCTGCAGAGATTTTTAACACAGCGTTTACGACAGATGCGGGGAAATTTTGGGGAATATAAAATATTCATAATTCCCTCCTATGAGTTTTTTTCTAAGCAAAACATTTAATATAATACTCCAATCATTACTAATGAAGTGAGAAATATAAAAAATCTGCAGGCATAGACGCTTGTCGTACTGTAACGTGTAAAAGCCAGCTCATTATCGTTTTAACGAGTGGACACAGTATTCAAGGTGCTCTTTTTTTGTACTTGGTTTCATTGCTTTTTGAATGTTTCATTAGTATAGCAAGTAGATGTAAAGCTTATATAAGAGAAAAGAACAAATAACCAGTTTTCATTCAGGAGACACTGCATCTTTTAGTTCCCCCGTGAGCTGATCGTCGGCAATGAATTTGCGTAACTTATTAACGGCAATAGTAAAACATTTTTTTCACTTGCAATTTGGGATGCCGCCTGGATGCTCTGAGCAGAAGGGCAAACATAGAAGTAGAGCTTGCAGAACATGTAAGTCCGGAGTTTGCCATGATTGCAGCTGTCGACGAAAAACCCGCGCGGACTCCTTCCCAAATTGATGTACGGCCGAGACCAGTAGCGTATCCAATGCTGCTAGACATCATCGTCATAGCGCTCCAGCTGTTCATACCAGCACTTTTATTGAATCTGCTACTGTTCGCACTGATGTTTCTGCTAGCGCTACTGCTCCCACTGATGTTCCTGCTAGCACCACTGTTCTTCATGCTATCGCTATTGTTCACGCTAGTACAACAGTTCCTGCTGGCACTAGTACTGTTCCTGCAACAACAACTGCTGATGTTCCTGGTACTGATCCTGGTGCTGCCACTGCAGATGTTCCTGGTACTGCTATCCCACACAAAGGCACATCACACCACAATTATGGCAGTCGGGATTTCATTTGCCATGTTCTGAGTCTGTTGGGTGGTTCTGACATAAGCCATATTCCAAGTGTTGACCATCGAAAAGCTGCTAGAGTTAAGGAAGATTTGATTCAATCCATATTCTGGAAGGGTGTGTTGGGTTGGGTCAAGTTGCTCCTCCCTGCTTGGAACCTACCTGACGACAAGGTATTAAAGAAAATATTTTGTATACCAGGCACCCATGTTCAAAATGAGGCTGATGCTAATGCTGGAGGTGAAACTACTGGTAGGATCAAGTTCCCATTCCATTGTTGCAACAAACATCATTGAAGCCATTAAGCATGAGAAATCTTACCATACTTTGGGAGCGAGGCACTTTCTGGCTCCTTTTGGTACTTTGCCGACCAAATTCTGGCTTGAGCATTTCAATATGAAGTAAACCTTGGTTGCTGAGCTTAAGTTTCAGGCCCAAGTAGATGCTGAGTACCAACACCATGCATATGGTCGACTATGTTGCTCTTAAAGCCAGATTTCAAGGCTCCATTTCGCACATCAACTCTTCAGGGATTGCTGGCTTTTATGCCTCTGAATACATTACCACTGGTGGCATTGCGCAGCAGGTCACAACACTGAACATGGACAAGTACATTCCTTCTAAAACTGTGACTCTACCTGTAATCCAGCCAGCATCAATGGATGTGAACCCCTTTCAACAAGCAGGTGTTTTACTGGTGTGAATGCTCTCATGAGCAGTGACTTGCGTAGCGACATGGCTGTATTAAGTAAAGCTCAACATCGGTATAAGAAGAGGAAGGGGAATAGGAGTGCAAGTGAACAGAAGCGAGAGAAAAGGGAGGAAGAGGCTGCTATGAAGCTGGGTGAGGTGAAGAAAATATATCCCCAGTGTAACACATGCAAGTACCATTTCAAATCGGAAGTGTTCCTAAAGAAGCATGCATGTTGTGGTGCCTGCCAATCCAAAGATGCTCTATGTGTAGCCATGCGCTATGCAGGTACAATCCTTGCCACAAGGGATTTCTCTTTGCCAGGTTGTATTGCTAATATGTCAACCTTATTCTCTACTCCAGACTCTTCACCACCTGCTACATTTGAATGTAATTTTCGAGTTGGGTGGGCCCAGGTTGTAAGGCCATGCATCCTATTTTCAGCATCAGGGTACAGCAATTTATTGCTCGCTGTTGGCAGGAGGCAATAGACAGAAATGCCAAGGTTTCTGCAGAGGCAGTTGTTGTACGCCTCACCAATGAACATGTGGCAGGAAGAATTCGATTAGCTGAGTTGCCTGTTGTTGGGCAAGTACGGACATCCTACCAGGCTATTGGGCAATCTAAGGATGTGCCTGGTGGGTTAGCTCATGGGAAGAAACGAAGGGGTCACTCATACAAGGATCTCAGCAATGATGAACCGGCTCAAAGAAAGAAGCAGAAGATGTCACACACTACATTTGATTGGAGCAAACCACTGCTCAAATGGTCCAAGCCTCAACTTCAGACTTATCTTACTGAGCACAATGTAAATAAAACTGGGAACAAGCCAGAGTTGATTGAACGAGTAAAAGCGTGTATGCACTTGTAAAACTGTGTAATTGTGTTGATATGCATGCATATTTTATGCATTGCCAATAGAAACTAACCACCTGTCATCGCGTGGAGTACTATTTTGTTTACTGGAATATGTAGATCTCCATAGATGGGCGTGGCACAATATCGCGCGAACGGCTGACAGGACTGAAAATACTTACAAAACAATACAAACGGAGAAGCGAAGGTGAAGAAGCAATTCTTTTTGTTATTCTTATACACATATTCAACTAATAAAGTAGTTAGACCGACCAGGGATTGCTCAGAAAAAAAGTGCACCTGTCGTGGCATGTTTGCGGAGTTGTCCAACAATACGAACCTGTATAAAACCTGGGCATTTCCTTTAGGGCAGTCGTAAATATGCACTGAGTATCAAAATGCTTTATATATGTAATGCTGCAAGAAAAAATACAAAACTCCATACGGAGGGAATTTTTCATTTTATGAATATCCCCAAAACAATCAAGATTTCCCCGCATCTGTCGTAAACCCGGTGTTAAAAAAAATTATATATATATATAATATTATATTATAATATAATTATATATATATATATATATATGGGACAGTGTCACCCTTTTATAACATTATAGTGTTATAAAAATGCTTCTTGTTTGAATCGATATATCTTTTGAACGCTAAAGCTATCGACTTCCTATTTTCAATACCTTATACTACACCATTTCTATATGAATAACGACTTTTTGGAGTCTTAAACTTGCTCCACACCAATATTGCAACGTTCGATACCCGACCGGGTTCAAACCCCCTATAACTTTAGGTAGGAGTAATCAAATCGCTTCAAGTTCGGTTTATAAGTACAAAGGTCCTATACCTATCGATTTGTTCTGTTCGTTAATTTTTATACCATCCGTTACAGAGATACATTTGAACAAAGTACGTCCACTTTTCCCGCTCGATTCGCGCCAATGATTTTGGCAAATCGCGTCCTGCTTAGTGTATGGGAGGCGGGGATTATAACATTGGCGCGTATCAAGCGGGAAAAAGTGTACGTAGTTTGTTCAACTGTATCTCCGTAACGGATGGCATAAAAATTAGCGAACAGTACAAATCGATAGGTACAGGACCTCTGTACCTACAAACCGAATTTGAAGTGAATTGATAACTCCTACCTAAAGTTATGGCGGGTTTGAACTCGGTCGGGTATCGAACGTTGCGATACTAGCGTGGAGCAAGTGCAAGACTTTAAAATGCAATTTGTCATAGAGAAATAGTGTAGTATGAATTGTTGAAAATAGAAAGTCGTTAGCGTGTAGCGCTCGGAAGATATAGCCATTCAAACAAGAAGCATTTTTATAACCTTTTAATGTTATAAAAGGGTGACATTTTCGCGGAAACTGTCCCATATTATTATATATCAAACCGTCGTGAAAATGTAAAGACCAATTTCATTATACATATATTAGGTTCCTCATAAGTTATAACTGAGTGAGTAAGATGGTCTTATGATATCAAATCCAAACTATTGTATTTGTACATGGTAAGAGAGTACTTTTTAAATACAAAGGGTGCTAATTAGATTGCCTACAAAGCTACTGAAAACCTTTATTTAGGTTATATCACTGGTTGTTGAGGTCGTCAGGGAAATGAGTCAGAACAAACCTTACAAAATGAAATTAAGGGTTGCAATAAAGCTAGCCAAGATGACAAATAGCTTGCATGTGGTTGGAGGTATTGCCATGCAGGAAGAAGCACATGCATGTGTATCAGGGTATAAATACATAGATATTTGTTTAGTGTAGTTATTTATTTACTGTCATGTGTACAAAGTGTACGTGACCAGGGAGACACAAGGACCTGCTTACATGTATTGACAGTACTAGTAGAAGAGATCACATTCACGGAAGTACTGGTGGTGTCTATCACGCTGACATTAGTGGTCACTGTGGTGAAATAGCAGGAGTTGATTTGTTTCTTTCTACTATCATAACATGGACTAGCTGGTTATTGCACAGCACTATACTAGAACAATGCAACGTACATATTTTAGTGCAATTTTTTCCACTTTGATCAAGTCCATAGCCTGGTGAACAGCTGCAGTAATATCCTGGTGTGGTATCAATGCATCTCTGCACACCACACCCTCCATTGTTGACTGCACATTCATTCACACCTGAAATATGAGTATTAGGCTTACATGTAAGCACGCATATAAAACCCCTAACTTATTCACATACCAAGATTGACTAGAAGAGTAAGATTTGGTTTCAGACTCTGATTTGCTATAAGACTTCCATTTATGGATAAATTTTTACAGTATTGACCACTGTAGTGATACAGTGATGTTCCAGTTATGTTTGCTGCCATATGCAGACCACTCTGTGAAGGTATACATCCTACAAGAATATCTCCCTGTTGGACAATGAATGTTTGATTTATGGAAACATTTGTGCAAACATAAGAGGCGTTTCTGCTGCCAATGGTGTTAATAACTATTGGGGAAGTAAACACAGCTGAATAGTTGGTTGGGGATTTTCTGTACACAGCAAGTGTGGCAGATGCTGATGTCGAATTAACTGTTGGATAGTAGCACAAATTCCACCTTGTGGCATTTCCAGCACACTGTAATGGACTTCCTATGCCAAAATATGTTCCACTGCTATAAGAAGAATTAGCCGCTGCAGCTGGAATTGAGGAATTCAAGGTATTTCCAAATATGCTGCATGAAGAATTGGTTTGATGGCCTTAAAACACATCAGGAGGAGAAAATCAAAGCATTTGTAACTCACTGGTGGAAGAAGTATACACATGCATGGCATGCACATGTGTCATCCTACTATATGCGAGGAGAAAACAGCTCGGCACTACTGTTAGTTAATTATTATAATGCAGGAACTTTAAATGTAAATGTGTTCATGTGGCATTTGATTTTGGGGTTTTGCTAAACACACTTATGCACTGTACATGTAACTCAATTGCATATTATAAGATCAGCCTTAGACCAAACTTACTTGCAATGAAACAGTAGAGAAACACAAGAAAACCAAGATGACAGGATACTTGCATTTGACAGGCCTGGGCATAGAAAGATTTCACTTTTAGTGCAATGGGACGATTGGCGAATGTATACAATTACAATTAAAACCACGGTATGTGTTGCAATCCCAATTTCATCACAGTCTAACCACATATCACCCCCAATAAAATAAAATACAAATACGGATAATAATAACAGTACGTATAGGCAGTCAAAATGAGTTTCGCAGCACATGCATGCATAATGAGTGCATGCATATATGTCCCTGCTTGGTCTATGATATCGAATACGTAATTTATATTTAGCCAGCGCAATCTTAATTTCGCTCCGCACCCGGCCTGAATCACCTTCGTCGATCGCTTTGAACGAAATAGGTCGGGGAAAATATTTATCAATACCCATATATACACTGTATAAAAGTGTTTTTTTCTGATTGGTTTTTCTACATGCGGAAAGTGATACGATAATAACTGTCCATCTACAATGTTGTGCAAGGCGCAAAAAAAAATTGGTATTTTTTAAACGACTTAAATGCATAACACAGTTATTGGACTTCATTTTACATTGCTTTCGATTCATTTGTTTCCAGATGACATATGCTTCTTAACTTGTCACCTCACCAAGGTAATAAACCCACACCACTCAACAGCTGAATGGATACACATCATCAACAGCATTTAGATTGCATACCTCACACCCCCAACCAACACTTTACCCAACCATTGGCTCGATACACCTATATAGCTGAATTCATATGGAAGCCCATTTTCTGTCTCAATCGTACTCTACACGCGTGATACCATTAATGGCCTGCAGCTGTTCAGCCCATAACTGAACTCTAAACATGCGCAAGACGAAAATAAGTTGGACCTAGCTAGTCAAAATGCATGGGCTCCGCGTGCATGTATACCTACATGCTGTTGCGTTGAGTCGAATGACATATAATGAATTTTACTTCTGATATTTAGCCAGCGCAATTTTAATTTCGCTCACCTTCAATTGTTTCGAACGCGCTATTGGTCGGGAAATGGAAAAAGGCTAACAATTGAATACCGTATGTTCAAATTCTATACTTGATTTTGCGAATGTGATACATGCAGTAATAAATGCGAGCACGATTTCAAGTTGGGGAGAAGAGTGGCTCTTGCTTCATGACATACTCAGACCAGATTTTAATGACATCCATCTCGGCTCTCGAGCAGAGGGTCGAGAAGCGTTTTTTCACCATCATATGCCTTGCTCACATAAGTGGGGAAAAGTCAAACAATGGATGGATAAGAGCACAGCCATGCAGCGCAGCTGTCATTTACAATTCTCAGACTTCTACTGTCGGGCGGTAACCTCCCATAGAAATCGCGATATACATCTATGTAAATGCGACAACCCTGAAACAGATCAGAGCAAGGACGCTTAAACACTACAAACCTCTGTCTGATGGGCTAATCGTAGATAATATATGGGCTAATGAAGGGATGCAAATTCCGTGCAATATAGGAATGCATGGACGACGCGGGGGCATGCAGGCCCCCAATATATCTCAGACTACCCGAACTTCTCTTTATTGTCAAGTCCTATACGTTTATCATTTATGATATGTGTATACATACATGTATTATAATATAAAACACAACCACAACACACTGACACATATATAGACTATACGGTACACGACAAATACACATTTTATCTCAACCGCTTCAAACGGACCAGGAGACGGTTACGACCTGATGCAAGTAGGCACTGCCCTCTAGTTGCCCGAGTATGAAAGCGGCCGCATCGACCCGCGATATCTGCGCAACGGGAGGTTGTCCGGTAACCGTGGCATGGATACGTCCACTGCCACGTGCTGGGTCATCGCAGAGCCTCACAAGGCGGACGATTACCCAATCGGTGTCGCTCTTTTGGATGTCCGCCTCTTGCTCGTCTTTGTCAGCGAGAACGTTGTAGAGCATAGTTCGGATGGGCCACGGCAGAAGTTTACGGTTTTCCGGGCCCGCGCCGAACGAGCTGCAGATTATGATGCGACGGACTCCTGTATTCTTCATGGCACCAAGGATCACCCGGATCCCTACAGAGCACGCGGTGTCGCGGGTAAGCAAGGAGCGCCCTCCCAGAGCTACCAGTACCGCGTCCTTCTCCCTCACTACCGCCTCCACAGCTGCGGCGTCCTCAAGCGTTCCCTTCACGCACACGAGATTCGGGTGCTTAACCGTCAGCTTTTCGGGACTCCTTACATAAGCGGTGACGTTGTGCCCAGCCTCGGCCGCCTGTCTGCAGAGTTCGAGTCCTGTCCCGCCTGTGGCTCCAAATACGACCAATTTGAGAGGCGTCCTCGCTGCAGTAGAATCAGCCATGTTTACGTACACTATTTTAAAGGGTACAGCAACTCTTTTTGCAATTGGCTGCGCCCATTACACGTTTGATGTAATTTTACATAACATACTGAATGAGGGAGGATACCATATATAGTGATATTTTCTGTGAATTCACTGGATTGTCAATTATTTGGGCGTAGCCCAGATTTATTTTTTTTAAATATCACTCTCCATCGCTCCATGCATTCGCAGTACGAGTACATGTACATGCAGCACATGCATATATGTGTAGCTTGACATTGCAACTGACCAGTCGTGTCTAGATCAAACAGACTAGCAGATGGTTGATTCAGAAGTCTTGTTTCTCCTTGATTCGAGGTGTATATCTTCGTCACGGTTAACTGTTCGGAAGTGCACTATAGAGAATACAAGTTATAAACGTGCTGCCAAATTTGATTTGTTTCATGATTTTCGGACACAAATTTTTAATCTTTAGCAAACAGTACAACGGATATTCGATCATTTTATCATTTGATCGAAGTATTAACTCATCAGTTTTCTGGAAAACTGTATGTCCATAGCCTTGCACTTTCCCCCCTCCAAATAGATTAGGACATTTCTGCGCTTTCTGCATGTTGAGTGTTTACAAACTTTTAAAATTCATTCCATCTTGCCTTCTCATCCTCAATTTTCACCGAGTAATTGGTATGAGGTGCAAGTGCTAAAATATGGATGATCAGATGACGAAACACCAAATCACCTTGCAGGCTCAGCTCACTGGATTAAGCATTTCATGGCCTGGGGATGGGGTGCAGTTTCCCTAATTTGTTCCACACTACATACAGGGTATTGAAATTAACAATATACCATTTTGAATAAAGCTTACACAACCTTAATATCTTGATTTATTTTTATTGTTTAACTGCCACACCCACATATAATTATTTACTAGCATTGGATCATGTGTCTAAAAAAACTGCCATATACATGTTGATACCCAAGTCAATATATAAGTACACTCATACAATATATAAGCGGCACACTCATAGTTAGGAAACATTTATACATACACCATGTAGGTCTTCTGGAGCTCAATGTACATGTTCTCCCCTGCCTCCAGAGGGGCACCAAGGACTCCTGCTTGGGGGTGGGTGAGGTGGGCTTCATCTGGAACCTGAAGGACAAGCTCGATAGGTTGGGATAACAACTGGTGGATGTCTCCAAACTTTGGACGTGAATGGCATTCGGGATTCCTTTGAGAACCAGTACAGTAATATATATTTAGACAGGTCACACAGTGGGCTATGGGCATGTATACATTAATTACACAAGTGGTTAAAACTACTAAGACCATACACATTATGTTTTTGGCAACTGTCGCATCTACATATGTAATACGATTCTTCTCTTTATTTCCACTCCAAACACATACATACATATAGGAATACACACTAGCTTTAAATAGTGTTTCTTAAACATCCCTTGACCCCATATCCCACGGGTGCTGTACTATGACAGGAAGTTCAGTTAAGGAATTAGTATTCACCCTCCACAAAGGGTTTGAGGGTCTATTCAGAACACTTGCTGTCTATATCACATTACACATACCAACATTGGATCATTAACTGGTAGACCAGCAATGGACATCCAGGGGGTGGTGGGAGTCTGTAGCCTGAATCTACCTTCTGAATAACCTGCACATGGAACATTCCCAAAGCACTATAGGTAGTGTTATGTACACCAGCCTACCTCTGCATTGCCCTTCCCTTCAAAAGGCTTTATCCCCATGCTCCATATCTCATACAGCAGACATCCATAGCTCCACACATCACTGGCAGTAGAGTACTTCTTGAAGTGGATAGCCTCAGGAGCTGTCCACTTGATGGGAACCATTCCTCCATGGGAAACATAGTATGTGTCATCAGCCAGGTCACGTGACATTCCAAAGTCAGCAATCTGAGGGCTAATAACAGTTAATCCTTCCCATCATGCAGCAGGTCACCTTGCATATGCAGTCCTGTGTAACAAGTATATTCCTTGCAGCAAGATCACGATGGACAAATGACTTGTTAGAGAGATACTTCATCCCAGCAGCTATCTGTTTAGAGTAGGTTAGCAGACTCAAGTACAGATCTTGATGGGCCAGCTGACCAGGACTACAGAATGAAGAAGGTAGGTTAGTTGATTACAGCTGCCATTGATGCTACCTCATGCCATGAACGTACTCAGGTTTCAAAGTGGCAAGGTGTGTTCTTAGGTCCTTTCTATGAGCCAGCTCAATTACCAACATCACCTATATTTTAGGGCACATGTCCATGTACTAATGTATCATGCAACACATAAGATCACCTACAGGCTCTCCATCAGCGACAATGCCACATAGCTGTATCACATTAGGATGTCTGAACTGGGCCATGATGGCTGCTTCCTGTAGAAACTTGACCTTTGCATCTGGCTGGGTTATTGTAGGATTGAGTGTCTTGATGGCAACTTCACACTTTCCTTTTGAGCCATTCCATATTCCTATTTGGACCTCACCAAATTGACCAATCCCAAGCATTGTAGTAGGTCTGCAGAACGGATAATCTCGCATGTGAGAACATGACAGTAAGCCTTATTATTTACGCCCATCATGTTACAACACTTCCAATATATAGAACCTTACGCAATTTGATGCCTTGGAATATTTTTCAACTGTCCTTTCTGTATTTGGACATACAGTTCCTCCTCACGTGATGCTGGTAAGATGTATGGGATACAGTCTTCAGTTACATAATCATAATTAACCTGGAGAAGTAGTGCCCGGAGGAATGCCAAATTGTAATGGAGCAAGTCATCATTTTACAAGTTGCACTGGAAACTAAGTAATTTTAAAAATATGCATGTTGCCCCCTTCCCCACACCCAGTAGCAAGTGTATCCCCATAATCATGCATTAGCCTACTGCATATACCTTTTCAGGTAACAAATTTACTCCAACGTGAGTTTGATAAATGTTTGTACATTACATGTAATTACGAAAATGCCCTCTTTTAAACATGGAGTCTTTTTATTTCTGGTGTTTATTTGCACTACTGTATGATAAATGCAGACTAAACTACACACTGTTGACACGCTGTAGTTGAATACATTAATACTCAGTATTTAATTATTTAGTAGGCTAAGATAGAGCATGCATAATGTTGTAAACTTGCTTTCTCATCATCCATCAGAGGTTCATAAGTTACATAGGGAATGAGGGTAGTCATTCCAATGGAAGTAGGAGAATCATTGTAAATAATATTATCTGAAATTAAATTCCATGATTTCATGACAGATTTAATGGTCATACAGCACAAAAAAAGGTCTACAAGACAGTCTTCAATTATAATTCAAGTTATCGTATATCATGATAATAGTTCTTGCACATGTACATACCATGAGTCTGCTTTAACCACTTACCTAACCCATTGACTTCTGTCTCTAGTAGTTTCCATTTTGAATGCTGTTTGCTTTTACGTAACACAAGGATGATTACAATGGCCACAGTCACAGCTATGGCAATGATGGGGATGATGGTGCCTGCAGCAATGGCTGGATTTGGAAAAAATATCCAGTTCCATTTATACATACATGTATTCTTACTTAATATACATGCATTTTCTCGTGAGTACAAAAGTGATTTTTTTAATTTCCCATCTATATGATGAATGAGCTGACATTTAATGTATTACTTGGCTAAAGAATTGAGTCCTGAATTTATTTTTATTGCTGAATTTGCATAATTTAATACCAGACACGGCAATCAGTATGCCATGTATCTTGTCAAAGTGTACTGTTTGCTTCATTATGCATGCACATGTATATACAAAATCTCTAAATGTACTTGGACACATACTCACTGATATGTATTTTGTGGCCTAAATTATGCTGATGCATGCAATTGGCAACTTACCACTGATGTTGATACTGTCTTTATCTTTGGCACTTCCCGGTGCAAATGACACAGTAGCTGTTACTATGGCAGCTACAATGTTGAGTGTTTGCAACAACAAAATATGATTTTAAAAAATAAAATTGCAATTCGTTTCTAATCAAAAAGGTACTGTTTAAAATAACTCACCATAGCTACTGCTGGAGGATATAGGTAGAACACCTGTGCTGACACCACCAGGTGCAGAATTAGTGCTGATGCCTCCAAATGAAGCACTTGGCGCGACAACAGCAAGTGGGGCACTGGTCATAGCAACAGATGCTATGTTGCTTGAATTATCTAGCACATGTGAAAGGAAAGGATTATCTAGTGCATTATACTTTAGTGGTTTCATTCACCCCAGCTTGACATAAGTGCTATTAAACAGTCAGTAATCAATAGATCATTTTGAACTATAACCATATTCACAACTGTAGAGATAAATAAAATTTAGAGAGATATGCATGGAAGCTTACAGGACTAATTGCACTTCCTCAGTTGAAAAATAAAACTTGCAAGTGCAAAAAATGAGCTTTGTTTAAATAGAAGAACTTGTGGCTTGTGCATTGCCATATACATTAGGTTGTACAAGTCAATCTTAACATAAAACTAAACTTACCAGTACAATTTATGGTAACAGTAATACTGGAGCTACCATAGCCGTTGTGCGCAGCAATGGTTAGATTGTAGATGTTGTTGGAAGGTACGGACACACTGATGACTGTCAGATTATTAAATTGAAATCCCACCATTGGTGGAAATGAGAGTTCTCCATACCAAGCTGTGGCAACAACTGTGTAGTTGCACACAGTTAGCTGAAACTGAATAACACACAAAAAGCAAGAGTTAACTCTGACTGCAAAGATGTCTGCATGAATATAGAATACTGGGCTCAAGGTTAATTAATTTTCTTACTGGGAAACTGATATTCACAGTTGCATTGCCTCCAGGTGGTGCAGGATATGTAAGCAAGATATTAATAGCTTTCTGTGTCAAGGTAGGGGATTCTGAAATATGGAATAAACAGTAATGTATGGATTTACAGGTGAGACCAACTTACTGCCTAAAAATCCTGTTAAACTGCTGTTTACACAGATTTTGCCCTGTGTTATTGCAGTAATGTTCACTTCATATTTCTCACATACATTTGGAACATTCACAACTCTGCATGAATTGCATGGACAGGAATGTGGAGGTGGAGGTGGAGGTGGAGGTGGAGTATTCGGGATGCATTGTAACTGAAATTGTCCCATCACTTGTACATCATAGTTCTCTATGCCCGTAGATGGTGTCCAGGTTAGTCTGACACTGCTCATGTTAACTGCTTGTGGAGTAAGACCAGTAGGAGTACCTGGAAAATAAAAAAATAAATGTGATATGAGATGTATATCATTTTCAAAATCACACCAAGTAAACGGAAGGCATAAATATGTTTACATTTGGGCTGTTCTTGTCTGTATCACAACACTATTGGCATTGGGTACACTTGGTAACAAAGGATGCACATAATATCTAATTGGGCCCATGATTACTTTGAATACTGCCCAGGCTATTGACATACATGATGTTGGTGTTGTAGTATCTTCATTATCATGTCCTAATATGGAAATAAGTAACAAAATAGCATAGCCATGACAATACAAGGTTAAATACACCAAAGTCATACGCTATTATTACTACATGACTCCCTCTTTAGGTAAAGTCAGTCTCAGGATTCATAATGGAAAATAGAAAATCCATTATATGTGGGAGGTTCTTGAGGACTCAATTCAAAGTCTAATAGACATTTAGGTAGGTACTTCATCAAGGCCTACTACCTCTTGTGCACAGGGTTCATGCACAATTGGTTCTGGATCTCCCCCTAACTGCATCTCCTGGTATGTTTGTACTATTTTTATCATCCTCATCCTTAATGATTTAAAAGCTGGTGCTGGATAGGTAATAAGTAAGAACTTTTCAGTGTGGTGCACAATACCATGCCAGTGGACTTGGGACAGGGCAGGTCAATATTTTTAAATTTGGCACATTTCTTTCTATGTTTGGAGTTCTTGGTACACCCCGGGTGTAAATTGACCTGGATTTTTACTGGGTTGAAATTTATGATCAGGAGCATGCTTCATGCAAGGCCCCATACCCCTAACCCCAATTTACCTTTAATCCTAACCTATGCCCATGTTCATACACAACAACATGGTATAAGTCTTAGTAACAGAGTGAACCAAAAGTGTATTGCTATCCTGCATAGTTTTTCTCACTGAGGGTGACCAGTTTCCCAGGGGCTTGGGTGCCATCACAGGAGTGCTTCAGCAGGCCACCATGCAAAGATTCAAATGCTTATAGAAACCCAGGGCACCAGATACCAGCCAAAGCATACAAGCAACAAGGGAAAGACGTGACAAGACAGTGCCAATGATGTGGCAAAGCAGCATATTTTGCCTGTGGTTGTTCAGTAAGACCACAACTGCACAAAGATGGCTGATCTTTTCTTCACAGTCAGATAGACCCTGTGTATGATCACATCTTGACCCACCTTGGCTGTCATGGGGCCATGGGCACATGATATGATTCCAGCTACAATGTTACTGCCACATGCAGCTTCATTTTAGTATTTTTAGCCTTCTCTACTTGACCTCAAAATTGATATGACTCTTTGGTAATTTTGATCCTTTTCTTGAGCTTCTTCCAGCAAAGCTGGAAATGCCTTATCAGAAATCTTGCGCGAAATGGGTCCAGCCTCCAACCTTTTACCACATGAACCAAAGGCACATAAGAAACTCACAATCACCATTGATATCTGCATTAGATTATGACAATGTAACGCGTTTCGTTAAAAGTACATTAAGATTTCTGCGTGCGGTCCCAGACATTCGCGAATAAGCTAAGGGCCTGGGCAGATATGCGATACGAATGGATTATATCCACAGAGCAATCACAGCCGCCCGCCCGGCAGGGAGGGGGGCACGAAACATATTCACTACAATTATCGCCATATACGGGCATAATTATCCCCCAATAATGCCATGTATGGTGAAAATGGATTGTGAATATGATCTGTGCCCCTCTATAACTTTGGCTGTAATTGCACCACTATGCACTACACCGCGCGCGACCTGCATGAAAAGCTAATGTACAATTTTCCTGTACAAAGATGGCGATTGTGATCAAGGTCTTTTAAATGTATGAATGTATGCGAACAACATCTAATGTACATAACACCTGTCATGCAGTATAGTATGTCGACCGGCTACCTAGCTACAAAATATTTGCTCTCGTACGTCACATACCGGGTTTAGGCATACCAGCGTCCGGGTCAAGCTGACAACGGCATACAAGTATAGCCAAGAAGCAGAATATGTGTAAGAACATCTGAAGGCGCTCAGTGTGTCCCATTGCCGTGCATGAGTTTAGTTAGTTCATGATTCGGTTTCCGGTCGTTTCGGACTTGTATAGGAATGTTATGTAAACAGGGGGGGGGGGGGGGGGGGGGCCAAAGGTGTGTACAATATAAATTACGTGGATTTGGGTCTGGGTGGTAGAGACGTAGTCTTGGCTTTGCTTCAAGGTTTGGG
This sequence comes from Spongilla lacustris, assembly GCA_949361645.1. Classification (NCBI taxonomy): domain Eukaryota; kingdom Metazoa; phylum Porifera; class Demospongiae; order Spongillida; family Spongillidae; genus Spongilla; species Spongilla lacustris. Next base: position 7,241,071 of record OX442426.1, on the reverse strand, counting down.
CTCTACTCGGCCTCAGGCTCTATGTTAACATACGCAAGCGTGAGGTGTTTAGACATAGTTCCCTAGACATTTACCATCATCCCAGCTACCACTAACAATCCCAAGTTCCCAACATTGTAAATACGGATCTTTGCCACCATTTTATCCATAGCGAACAGTCTGAAACCCAAACCGTTCTTTCAAACTTGTGGATTTTATCTTGGATGATCGGCATCCTCAGGATTGCTACCTCTTACAACAACAGAGCCTGATATGCGTAGCTCGGTGATGTAATCCATCCACTGCTGCGTGTGTGGGTCTGGGGACAAAACTACATGCTACGAGACTGAATAGAGTCACAGCTCCGCGGGCCAGGCCTCAGGAATGTGGAATAAATCTTAATACTCCCACCAATACTGCCATAGCTGCGCAAACGGTTAGTCTACTGCTCCTGGCAGTACAGTAGTGATTATTTTGATATATAGTTACCAATAACGATTATCTACTATTATTATGCTATATATGGATGTATCATAGAGCTAACATTATTAAATAAATGTGCGGAAATACATAGAATAGTTGGAGCTCTGCTTTTTGCGTGTTCTGCACTAGCACACATTACATTCAGTTACAGCTGACCAGACCAGTTAAAAGGTATTGCCATATAGTTTGATCTGATACAGTTTTAAACTGAGCGCATCTTTATACCTGTCAGCATAGCTCACAATTTATTTAGACAGTTCTAGCAAGTAATGTTTGATTAACAACGATAAACTGCTTTCCAGTTTCTGAAGTTCACATCTATATGTTTTTTAAATACAATTCAGCATCAAATTGCAATAACCCCCGGCCCTTACATGTCATATGAATTTGAAGGTTGCATCTCAGGCTGTTCAAAAGGTAGATTCCCTCACACTGCTGATCTAGCTAATAATCCAACGGTCAAGTGATGAAGGGTTCAGATCTATAACAGTGCCTTGTGGCATCAGATTTTATACTAGTAAGGAATAGATGCATATAGTATAGGAGTAGAAATAGTGATGTGTGCCTGCAATATTAATTTTCTGGTTTATGGAACTGAGTTATTCAGTTTGAATCATACAGACGCTGTGATTTTCATTATGATTATTGCTTCTCTTTAGTTTGCTTATTTTATAAGTTCATGAGTGGCAGCAATCATTGACACTTTAGTAAATTTATTCACAAACTGTAAAAAAAGCACGATGCACAGCACAAGTCATAAATTTAGTTTTAGTCTAGTCTTCCAGGAATTAGCTTATAGTTACTTACAATAGAGAATTTATTAAAACAACAATACCCTTAATAATTTTAATGCATCTGATGATTTTAGATTTGTGAATAGTCAGCCCTGTATATGTAACATGTTTTCTTAAAGCAAGAATACAACCATAAGCCTGCATGCAAAGCTTATTATTGGTGTCTCTAAAGGATTGCACAGTTTCTTCTTAGCAGATTTTTACTGAATGTTATTTTGGGAA
>OX442426.1:7184055-7239393 GCA_949361645.1 Spongilla lacustris | reverse complement strand
ACGATAACACAGTATTCCTATGTCACTTTTGTAGAACAGCATTAGATTTATTAGTGTTGTTAAATATAGAAACATTGTGTTTACTGTATCTCCAATCCATTGTTCCCTTCCTTTTAAAACCATCATTGTTTCAATTTTCTTAGAGTGAATGTTTTTTTTTTTATATCTTGTATGAACAAAAAAAATCCAGCCGTTGTGATACATACAAAATACATGTGTTAACAATACAATATTGTGTTTACAGTTATGTTACCTTTGCAGCTGTTCTAGATCAAAACTCGCGCATTCACGAGCAGACGGCCGCTTTTATTCAGGCGGTCTCGATTTTGAAATGGCGTTCATATTGAACCATAAGTTTCTAATCATATACATGGGTATTATAGTTGGAACGCTTGTTCAATATAACGTGATTGTTAGCATCTTTATGTCAAATCTTACTTCAAATTAAGAGGCAGTCGGGAGCTAAATTCTAGAGTTATTGGTGTATATTTGTCGCTCTCTATATCCGAACGTGAGCAGTACGAGTTTTCTTAAAGCAAATGGTCTGGTGCCATGAACAGAATTTGTCTTTTATTTCAACTGATACAAAAAAAAAGGGTTACACCGAGTTACACTATCCGTTTCGAGTTATACGGGTTTTTAATGACTTCATGATACGGCACAAATCCAGTATGGAACCATAGATATTCTACTATTAATATCTATGATGGAACCTATAAGGGGTTTCTATTTCCGAATTCAATTATCAGCAGGCAGACATAAATATAAAGTGCTGCCGCAAGCGCTGTGTCATGCACGGTATTGCTTGTATTGTACTGACACACATTTTATTGGATAGTGCGAAGTATATAGTGCATTATAAATGTGCATGCAGTTTAATTCAGATATCCACACCAACTTACCATCAATGAAACTGCAGAAAAGCACAAGAACGCCAAGATGGCTGGACATCTGCATACATGAGGGATAAATGATTATTGTGATGCTGTATGCTGTAATCATAAAATTAATGGAATTGATGTATTACAGAGAATAACTGAAGCTTAGGGTGGCAGGCATACAGCTTCGCCTAACCCATTTTTTTGTTTTGCTTTGGTTATACATGCAGGTCGGTTCGGTAACTTTGCAATACACTTCAGTCGCTTTTTTCTTTTTTCACAAGAATATATACATGTGTATAATCGTTACTTTCAATTTTTGATTGTATATTTATTTATTATAGCTGAGGGCCATTATTCACAATTTCGGACATTGCAAGTATACTGTATTTTCCCAGAATTGTTTTACACGCTGAAGTCATCAGTTACATGCTATCATGCAGGTATGTCGTGGTTTCGAGTGTTCACTGGCTTCTGTAAACATTTGCCTTTAACCGGCTTTCTTAATCACGGAACCCAATTAAATCCAAACTCCCAAGAAAGGAAAAGCCATATACTACTGTTGGTGTGTACGTAGTAGGACATCGACTTTAGACATGTTTCAACTGATGTGCAAGGACCAGATTATCCTGCGCCATGCATGGCAAACTTTGCTAGGTCAAACCAAGTTGATTTACACTGTGTAGTCAATACATTTTGGTTTGACAAAGCAACCATGCAATTTACGTTCGTACATGTAGGTCCTATGTAACGTAGGAATTGAAGTGTCATGAATTCGATCAGCAAAATACTATTGTCGATGTGCCGTAGAATTAGTTAGACTTTTATACAGCCGACGACCTACAATGTAGTAAAACTTCCGACGCTTAGAAAGCTCAGACAATGCAACAGAGATAACGCTCGCTCGTTCTCACACTAGAACCTTAAAACGTCTCCGGATCTGATAAGATAAGATTCGCTAGGATAATAGCTTTATTGCATTGTATCTCTTTAACGATTAAAGGGTGATGCTAGCGGTTATGTAAAGAAACTGTAGGAAACAAGTTAGAAACTTTCTGCCGAATTTGTTTGGTACTATTTCTTTTTTTTTAGTTATACTGAACCCAATTTCGATATTTTGGAAACTTAGTTTTGTTGGCAATAGCCCACAACATGCAGATTATCAGCTTTGGAAGCCATAAAAGGGAGATCCAGCAGAAGCATGTGGTTGATATTATGGCCAGAAACCACTGTACATGTACAGCGTATAGCAACCCTAGGCCTTGAACGACGTGCATATACATGTTTAGATAATTGTCAGCGATAAAGCTCTGATTTGTGGAAGCACGTGAAAAAAGAACAATAGCAAGAAGAACCACTACAAAGCCCATCCCGAAAGTACATGTAGGGGATCCATATAGGCTACCATGATGGCAGTAAGGAGGATATCGACCACTGTATGCAACTGGCTGTTACTATTAAGGCCATGGGTGACGGGTACAGGTGCCATGTATAAGCTTAGTACGCTATGCAAGCTCTCAAAAGATGGCCTGCTGGTAGGACCATTTATAAGTGAGTTCTGTTCAATGGTACTAAATGCTCCTCTATCAATTGGGATGTCCTTCATAAATGCGTGTCCTCTGGTGGTCCCCATCAGAGCAAATCAGTGCACTGGTAACCTCATAGGCTAAGTCATGTTTCTCCTGTGACAGAGCATCCTTGGAACTAACCCTGCATGTAGCACATGTAGACTAGTTGCTACACCAGAAGCTTCCAATGAGGACAGCTTTGTTCTTGACATGACAACATGCATGCATGCACTGCTGCTCTGTATGGGGAAGGTATGTTGTATTCATTCAAATGTGTGTGTCTGCCAGATGTGAGCTGTTCGGCTTGGCCAATGTTATTAGGTGGAGATGGAGAAGAGGAAAGGGAACACCATCCTACCAGGATGAGGGGTGGACCACTAGCCAGCTCTGGAAAGGTGGGTGTATGCATATGCATGTCCTTCCTCTGCCTCTCCCTCTCTTCTTCTCTCCCTCTCCTCTCTCCTCTCCCTTTCCTCTCTCCTCTCCCTCTCTCTTCTCCCCTTTGCTTCCCACTGTCTGCTCTCCACTTCCCCTCTTCTCCTCCTCTCCTCTCCTACTTATCTGCTCCCCTTCTCCCTCCTCTTCCCCTTCTCTTCTCCCTTCTCCTCCTTCCTTGTTTCTCTGCCTTATTGCCACAGCACAGGGGATACAGCTTGGCCATGTACTCCCCTTTGCCCACACATATGAAAATAATCTGGCATCATTGGTGTGAATGCATAGCCAATTGCTTTAATCATGTATACTCACATCAAGAACAGACATTTATCCTGATGCCTTTGCTACTGGCTTTGAAGAATATATTGGTACCTCCAGTCAAGGGATGAAGGCTTTGAATCCTATGAGGATAGTTGTGAAAGAGGTTCTTGTGTATGACATGTGCGGCCGGGTGCTATGCAGGTTGATCCTGATAATTGGTAGCTGGTGATGCAGAGTGGTTTAAATGGCATTAATCATGATGCTCTGGTTGGACACATGGTAAGGGCATTTATGGTGTGACCATAATAATGTGTTCCTTAACTACTAATACCTCCTATCCTCCACTATTACTTTGTTTAGGAACCCTCGCCATCCAGTCATGCACGTGCCAATTCACTGAGAGACGTTATTTATTTAAAAGAAATCATTTGATTGTGTTGCATGTGATTTAATGATGACAGCCGGCAAATGAGCAGATCAAACTGTTTTATGCTATGTACCGCTGTGATGTGATGCACTATATAAACGGGTATAGTATTCCAAGGTTGCCCTTCGTTCTTTGTTTGCTCTCATGCATGCAACATATAAATAGGAACCGCCGGGTAAAAAATGGCCGGAGTGAAACAAGATAAAATTGGTGATGTAGGATTTGTAGACAGCAATTGAGTAAAAAGTAAGGAAACAAGGAATTACGGATATTATATTATGCATTCTTATAAATATTACAGACCTACATTATTTAGCAAATCTACCTGCCTGAAATTCTGTGCTAAATGTAGGTATGTAATATTTATAAACAAATGAATGCATAACATCCGTAATTCCTTGTTTCCTTACTTTTTACTCAATTGCCGTCTACAAATCCTACATCACCAATTTTATTTTTATTAAATTTTTATATCTTGTACTATAACGTATGTTCCGATTGTCGTTTAGCCCGAAGATGAGTACTGCCGGTTGTTTACGTGTATAGTATTATATACATGTATTTAAAGGGCACGTAGAGATAAATATAACAAGCCGTAATGTGCATGCAGGAGGACCTCGTGTTGCTAGCTAGAGGATTATCTCTTGCCACACGATACGCGCGCCATTCAAACGTTAATTTGCTCACCTTTAGATGGTTGGATATTATCTATAGCTATGCGCAACTGGCTTATGTACAGTTTTTTATATTCAATGTTTATTAACCACAAATTGATTAAAAACCAGTCGTGGTTAGTTAACGCAGGAAAAGATGCACGCAATATGCGACCGCGTGTATAGTTACAAAAATTCTGACCACTAAATCACCTGTAATGCCCGTTTCCTTCATGCAGGTTTCTTACAGCAGAAAGTACTGATGATCTCATCTTTGAATGTAGTTCTCAGTTCGTTGTAAGTTACCTCGGTTTAATAATTATCTGTATCAGTTCATACATTTTGAGACCCACCATAGTTTGATCTCATGCATCTCATGCAGTTCAATTATGAATCATTGGTTAGACCTTTGACAGTTAATGCTTGGTGAACAATGACAAATTGCTAGTCAGTTTTTGAAATTCGCATCTACATGCATACGATCGAATATTGGTGTAAAAATCAGCTGCGCGTTTATAGGAAAAGTAACTACATGCATAGGGGTATTTTCTCGGATGTTCGACATTTGGATGAGCACGATATGGCTCGCTAAAGTATTTTTTCCCCCTAAGGTATACATCTAATTATCAAATCGAATGCCTGCATGGTCGCAAACATGGGGGCCGGGGGTAGTCTTCGGATAAGTAACGAAAATAATGTGTCTAATTAACTATACGCTCGGGCAAAACTATACATAGGTCCAATGGACACTCAAGCACGTGACCAAAATCAATGAATATTAAATTTGGTTGGCAAATTTATTGTCCGTGCCTAAGAAATGGTTGTTAGTTGCTGTGCGATTGGTTGTAGAAGTCGCCATGGTGAACGTTCTAGCCTTGGATTTTATCGTTTTACATATAAGAATCATCCCTGACAACAGAAATGGATAAAAGGTAGAACAGGTTGGCCGTAGCAGACCGTGGCGAATGGTCGGGCTACGCCCAACTACTGGATGCCCATAGTACACTCGCGGATCTGTGGTGACTATATATTGTATCTGGTATTTATGTGTCATTCCCATGTGGGATCGAGCGCTTCAGCTTCACTGTGTCAGTTTACGCTCAGGAAAACCTACCAGTAAACATCCGTCGGGTCCCCAGACCCCAGCAATGATGTAGACTTCGTCCTGAATGTATTCTCGTTTAGGAGGCAAGAAAGGTTAAACACTTACCCAGCCATGCATGTGCAGTGACCAGAAAGAATAGAACCGTCAGGTCTGGCTTAGCTATCATCCAAGCTTCGCGTCATCGTGCAACATCAGCCAGGTGAGAGCTGGCTAGGGCTTTGACCCCTATACCAGTGATACCACGCAGTACGAATGCCATTACGTAGACAGAAGACTCGAAGAAATTGTAGGCTTCGAGATGCTGGCATGAAAGCAGCTGCTCCTGGGTATACGTGCCAGTTCTTTAAAGAAAAATATGCCCATACTCTTTCCTAGTTCATTTGTTTGGGTACCAGGCTAACTCTTTCCGTGGCCACAACGACATATCGCGATGGCTGTTAGATTCCATGTATGGGACACAACTTAACAGCATACCAACAGGCTCCAATTTCTGCTTGTAACGACTTTGGCAACCAGATTTTAGTACGCCGTCCATTAGCATATGTACACACTTGCCAACCAAATTAATAAAACATGAGTATCACGTGATCCGCCGGACCCATGTATATATGGCCGCAATTCACGTGTTACGGAAGAAAAAGCTCAGGCAGCGTCAACGTGGATTGAAAGTATATACATGTATATAGTCCCTTCGCGTTGTTGGAAGGTCGTTGATTTGCAACGGGGGGCGGGGGGGTTGACGTCCAATCGAATTGTAGCTTTCAAGTGGGTTCATTATCACCCAATTATAATTAGCGGCTGGTGTAAGATAATGTTAGGCAAATTTTGTTTCTCGCTACTGCTGGGCCGGAGACAAATTTATTTATTTGGGGGTGCTGAAAAATATGGAAAGGCGTGGGAGATATCATCCATAGGCGGCCGGAGGGGAAGGGGGGGGGGGGGGGGGGGGGGGGGGGGGGGGAACCTTGCCTCCTCCCCCCCCCCCCCCCCCCCCCCCCCCCCCCTCCCCAGGCTATGGCGCCCCCTTTCCCCCCACCTCCGATCGTTAATTAGTAATAGTTACTACAATGCAAATTAAAGATATAATTTGTAGCGCTCGCTCGCATGCAACAATCCAGAGTCAAACGGTTACGCGCGTATACGAAGTATAATATGCTACGCCCCCTTTTGGCGCGCTTGGCCCCTCCCTCGGTAGATGCTGGGGGCCCCCTCTGGATATATAGTTTCAATTAATTGTATGTTGGTCTTCTGCAATGAGTAATTATCAGGACCCACGGTAGTGGGTCCTATGTAGGATTGGCTTCGTGGGCGTGGTTTTCGATCGAGCGTTTTAAAACTGTAACGACGCGTTGCCTTTACTCGCCAGCTCGCATATAATCCATCACAAACATGACAGATATGCACATATAACGTGAGCTTCGCTAAACAGTGCCATTTATGTGGAGTGACAAGTCGGTACTAAAATTCCGCCATTTAATTTTTGTTCATCTCCTCCTCCTCCGTCGTCTTCCGTTCATCATGTATAACTCGCGACAGGAACGTCGTAATAAGACGAGATTAGCTTCAAAAAGTTGCATTTGATTTCCAAACGTGCCCTTTCATACAAATAAGACCTACAGTTGTAAGCTGGTGATGAAATGGCCGTGAAATGACGCGAGCAGGTGCAATTCATTATCGGTGAAAATTCTCGGTTGCCTAGCAGTATGCAATATGACGTCACATAAGCGTCTTAATTTACTGTTGCCAGGCTACCGCAATTAACGTACACAGCTAGCTAGCTGCAGACACAGGCGGTTCTAATAATTCAGCAAAGGACCAAGCCAAATAAAACGGCTCGTTAGCAAGGAGAACTATATAGGTAGGCCTATCAATTAAATAAAAAGAGCATCTTACCGTTAACAATGCAACTTTCATCAACCTTACCACCATGTAACAGTGTTCTTTAAGGAGGGAAGGGTTCCCCCTCCCTTACCCTCCCCTTTTTATTCCATTTCATGGAGTGTTGGTTACATCCGTTATTTAGTAAAAAGAAAGTGAGGAGGGTGAGGGATCCCTCCCTCTTACATAAAGAGTCAAATTAAGTCCCACACTGAAGCAATAAATAATTATTCCTTCCAACCCCAACCCCAAAACGGATTCTACGCAGTGCTTCAGTGAGTGGATCAGACTAAAACAATACCCAGAAACCCTTTGGCATACCATCCGGCAAAGCCTATATATGTTTACCTTAAGGTCCTACACGGCCACCTCGACAGCTGCACGTGTCACTCGATTCCGACAAATCGGGGTGGTGATACGCTACCAAACAACAAAAGAAGCAATAGTTGTTCCTTTAAACAACACCTAAAACTGAACTAGTCCATATAAAGATTGCTATTTCCCACACGCTTATCTACAGCTACGTGTGCATGTATTGTTCACTGATACGCAGCAGCTGCCATTAGTAATTTGAAACCAAGCAACGTACGCGCGTGCGCTCCGTTAATTGCATAAAATAAAAAAAGCTTTGCCTTAATATACCTGAGAGGCCTATATACTCATATTACACATAAGAGGAATCTAAGCGTCCTATACATTGCAACGAATACACTAAGCCATGATCACTCCTGGCAGAGAAAAAAAAATTAGGGGAACAAGTAAATCAAAACTTCTCTACTAGTATCGAGAAAGTGATTGGGGGGATGTAGGATTGGTGGTGCAAAAAGCAAGGAAACAAGGTACAGTGTGTTAAAGTGAGGTTTGGTAGGATCCTACAACTATAACAGTCCTACATTTGCAAATAGGCTTCTTCATTTGCAAATTCAGGACTGTAAGTTGTAGGATCCTACCAAACCTCACTTTAACACACTGTACCTTGTTTCCTTGCTTTTTGCACCACCAATCCTACATCCCACCAATCACTTTCTTGATACTAGTAGAGAAGTTTTTGATTTACTTGTAGCAAAATATATCGAAGGCAAAATGTACTGCCTGCTTAAGTAAGGTCTAAGAGGCCTCGTGGCGCGGCGATGCACCAGTTCAGTCTGTTTAGGTTACCCATGCAATTGAAGAGAAACTGGGTGCCCTATTACTGGCATTTGGTTTTGAACAGCTGTAGCACAATAAAAGCAGAGGATGCTATCAATCATCTACTGTGTGTGTGTGTGTTGTGTGTGTGTGAGAGAGAGAATGTGTGTGTGAGAAAGAGTGTGTGTGTGTAAAGAGAGTATGTGTGAGGGTGTGTGTGTTGGGTGTGTGTGCCGACCGGTTTGTACTTGGTACATGTGGGGTGAGGCAATAGTACACATAAGTAGTATAAACACAAACTATTGTTTCCATTAAAAACAAGCGTGTTGCATTGTTTATCACCCAAATGATTGGCCTTGCTGCTTCTACTGAATTCGAAGTCAGTTGCTTCTGTGTCTTTTTCATCTCCTAGCTCAATGCTCAGGGAGGTGCATGTGACTTCACCATCGGTCTTGTTCAACCACATACACGTGTACTTCCCTTCCTAATTAGCTACCAGAAAGCTCTTCTTCAGATTCCTGTCCAGTCTAAACAGCCTGAACAGGGCATATCTAAACTCCAGTCCCTAGTTTTTTACAAGGTAATCATTAAAGTAAATATTGTGTAATTTACATACAGAACCAAAGCAGAAATCCTGCTCTACCATGCACCTATACATTGTATAGCATGCTAATTGTAATAGTACTTCAGTACTGTTTTATCAGTGTAGCTAGCAACATACACACTGTCTTGGTCATTAGGATCTAGCGCAAGGCACAGTGGAGCCATGATGTCTCCAACACTGTGAACCTTACTTCCTTTGCGATCAAAGATGGAAATACAATTTCCACACTCCTCGCTGACAATGCTGTAACCTTCACCATCTATGGCTATTCCTCGTGGCATCTTGAGGTGACCATACTTTCTAATGTACTCACCAGTGACTGTGAAGACTTTGATAGTGTTTGAACCCCTATCTACAATATGGAGATTCTCATTGGGATCCAAAGCAAGACCCCAAGAATGGCGAAAACGATGATTGCCAGTACCCTGACCACTAATGGTTACTAACCACCCACCATCTTCATTAAAGACTTGTACCCTGTGATTGAGCTGGTCAGAGACGATAACTCTGCTGCGCGAATCAACAATGACAGCACTAGGTTGGTAGAAATGCCCCTTGCCTGACCCCTCTTGACCAAACTTGAGAAGGAACTCTCCTGTGCACTTCAGCTTCTGAATGCGATGATTGAAACAATCCGCTACATAAAGCACATCATCCTTGATGGCTATTCCATAAACACCATTAAACTGACAGTCACCACTTCCACCACCACCTATAGTATATTGCAGTTGGCCATTCGGATCAAACACATATATGCAGTTTACGTCACTCCCCACAAATAATTCTCCATTGCCACCCACAGCTAGGCATCTTGGTTGATGTGTGCACTTGAATTCCTGCTGAGGTGGTGGGCGGTCCAAAATGTTGCCAAATTTCAACAAATCCAAAACTAGAGAGCCTGTCTTCACAGATGCATATATGTCACAGTTTTGGTCTACACTGAGGGACATAGCTTCAACCTTCTTGGTGCAGGCCTTCAGTTCTGTAGACACAAACCTTCCAAGAGAAAATATCTCCTGATCAGTGTGGGTATTGAGAATGTGTGATGCCTTGGAGCTATAGTTGCCTAGTTTTTCCTTAACTGTCTTTAGCAGGTCCTTCTGGAGATCCAGATCTTTAATTTTGGATTGTGATTTGGCACTGACCTCTGATAGTAGTTTTTTCTTTCTTGCTTCCAACGTTACCATGATTGTATCAAAGGCTTGTTTGATGTCATACATACCGATAGCTTTCGAGGTTTCAACGTGTTCTTTCATCTTTTCGTGTTCATCAATTGCTCCAGCCAGCTTTTGCATCACTTCCAGTGTACCATTTAAGGCAGTTTTAAGGTCCTCTCGATAACCCTTAGCAGCAGTAGAGATTTCAGAGCTCTTGTGACCCATGTGGCCATCAAGCATGCATTGGGAGCATTTGAATCTCTTACATGTCTCACAGTACACACTTAAGTCTAGCTCATGGTGGAAACATTGGCTTTCATTTCGTTTCATGATGAAGGGTAGTGCTTTGGCTCCTTCCTCATCCATTTCAACTACATTATGTTTGGAAGTGTGTCGATTACGCTTGTGGTAGTCATGGCAAATTTTACACAGAAACTGACAACATGTTGTGCACAACACTACTGCAGGACCACTGATTTCATCAATGCACAGGTCGCAAGACACAACGCTGTCACTAGACCCTCGTGCTCTGGCCATTACCTTTGCCGCGTACCCAGCTACTTCCACCTCAAATTCAAGATGCAAATTATGGGGGAATGCGCCAGCCCCTCCAACCGGCACTGCTGTGTATTTTTTACAAATGGGGCATGGGAAGTCTTGTTGAGGGTGACGCTTCTTGACTACATCCTGGAGACACAATTGGCAGAAGGAGTGCAAACATGGTAGTATCATCGGGTCCTTGAAAGGCTCGACGCATATACGACAGATCGTGTGCGACAAAGATTCTATTCCATCGACCACACTGCGAGGGAAAGCGCATAAGTGCTTAAATTTGGTAACTAAGTTACTATGTTAAATGTAACAGGTTAGTTGAACGTCTGCCACTAAGACGGGTAGGGAGAGCGTAAACATACAGGGATCGCTTTAGTTTGTCAATCGTGCATGACTGTTTTGCATGTATAGAATTTTAAAAATGCATGGAACTTGCTACATGTTGTACTACTTAAAATTATACGTAGCGCGCTACTATATCTTACCTGTTTGAATCCATTGTAACAGATAGCTAGCTTGTCCCCACGGCCGGTAAGGCTGTCGTCCCCCTACGGATACCCTATCCTAGTACATGTATGCGTTGTCCGCCTTTAGATATCTTGTCCCCCCGGCCCTTGCAACTTTTATCTCTTGGTTGACCGGATGTGTTAGAACTTACATGTACGTACTTTTAATATAATAGAGTTAAGGGCCCGGGGCCGGGGATTGGAAGCTTATCACGTGTGCTAAACGTCATCCAAGGTAATGGTAATCACACCTCTGAATCTCTAAAAAGGGGTGGATTTTTGGCAAGGGACCGTTAGGTTTTCATTTGAATCTCTTAAATAGTAAGCAGTGCAGTGGCGGAGCTAGGGGGTGCACAATATGTGTCAATGTGTGCACATGTACATGTGTTTAGCAGCCTGTGTGGCTCCTCCAGTAGCTTTGTAGAATGCGTCACTCATCTTAATTCTGACGTCTTGATTCTTGAAGTTAAAAACACGGCGAAACTATTAATTATACACAGGGAGCTTGTCCAAACTATTGGAGTTCGCTTCCAAAAAGTGTAGTCTGAAGTTGCCACCATGTACCACTTGTGGTCCGTTGTTGAGTCTACCAGTGGCTGATCTATGGAATAGCTGGATGGGGCTTGGCCCACCCCCCTAGGATTTCAGCTTTATAGTGAAATCAACGCTCTGCTCCTCCCCCTAATAATACTAACACAATGCACATGCCTAGCTGTGTGCCTCCTCTAACCTTTGTCGAAAGCGAATCATAATTAATCGCTCCATTCAATTTATTTAATTTCGATGCAGGGTGCACGTACGTAGGTTACTCATAATCAGTATTGTTAACCAAGTTTAGACTTACTTACGGCGAAGATACCAGAGTAGCGGAACTAGCGGCATGTAGATAATGGTCATGAAGTATGTGCATGTTTGCTTGATCATTACAAATATTAATTATTCTGTCTCACCTTCTAAAACATTACGAAGTATTGTTTCTCTAGCCTGTGTTGAAAAGTAGCATTGTTTTCCTGATTTATTTATGTCTTTATCTTGCTCAGTGCTTTGCAACGTTTTCTTCATGTTTCTGCCTTCCAGCATTTTGCTTGCCTGTGGAATATAGTACTGAATTGTACTATTTTATCCTATTCTTGCTTGGTCTTATTAGACAGCCAAGCTAAAGTTCTGGTCTTAACCTTTCCATCCAGTTTTGGCGTTTTGGGATCTTCTAAGATGGCCGGTGCATGGTCTGCCAATCATGATCCAAATCTTCACTGCGAACATGTTGTGTGCAGGTGCAGATAATGTTTGAAGTGCCATGCACCATCAATATACATGTATATTCTCCCATTTGTTTTGTAATGACTTCTACTGTGCAAGTGCAGTATACTTCTCAGGCTACTTAGCACCTCATCTGAAGTTTCATCAACATGCATACCCCAATATTGGCATATAGGGGAATTCTTGAATTTTTCAAACATAACTGAATATGTGGATTACTGTTAAGATTGGATCGACAATTGTTGATTGCAATACATATGTTGCCAGTCACTAATTTACCTATAAGATCTAATGCTTGCAATTGTAAGAAAAGATGGTCATTTTTGATATCTTTCTATAGGGCTGACCATGAACTGGTTGTATTATGACAGGATGTATCCAAATTCAAATAAAGCTTCTTTTTTAAATGGTACAGCATGCCTGCATGCTGAATGAAATACTATGTAAAAATGATTCCCCACATATCTGGCAATAAGTCGTAACGCATAATAGTCTAGTGGTACTGTTCGGCCTGGGAACGAGACCTCTTTGAAAATAAGCTCTGGGAATCACCCAAGCCTAAGTTCTATTTATACAAAGGCAGTTTATCATAGGATGTGTTAATATATCTGCGCCTCTCTAATAATAAGGTGAGATGCTTTAAGGTTGATCAATATGAAACAAAAAATACACTAGTCTCACTTTTACGTGACTATTTCCACTATATAAATTGGGCACTTTACAACACAGTGTTACTAATTTAAAGCTTTATAGTGTAGCAATTTGGAAGTCAGTGTTTCGAGCCACAACACTTGGGAATCAGCGGGAAGTTGTGGTATTAAGCATACAGGCTTTATTACACCCAGAGAGCAAACACCTCATCTCTTTGATCGCGCCTTTTAATGCCAAAAGGAAATGCACTAACAAACCCATGTAGCCATTTTACTATGCGCCAACAATGTAATACAGTCATGCACCTGTTTTACGTACGAAATTGAAGTGCCTAGAATTTGTTATTGAGGCTGTGGTGGCGGTTGTTTTAACAATATGGACTTCTTTTCCGGATGTCCCGCGATAATTGTCCAATCTATTATAATATTCACTTATGTCTGGCTCGATGGAAAGTATACCGTATAACACTTCCAATTTTTAAGCTTCGCCCACGTTCTCAAACGCAATCGGAAGTGTGCGACAAAATCATTCTTGTATTATAATACGAATGAACGCGGAAGCGGTCGAAGATCAGAAAATATCTCTCTACAACGAGATTTATAAACATGGCGAGTGAAGAACGTTTTTCTCGTTCCCAGACTTATCTTTTTTCTCCGTCATCTTCTTCTTGGGGAAGAATAACTTTAGGTAGGAACGGTTTGAAAGTTTGTTCGTGCTTTTGACTTTACCTGTGGTCTGTGGAGTGCCCCATGGTGTCACTTATACTGATTGGGCACTATTAAGTAATAATTACATCATATTTAGTTCTTTTATTCGGGCTTAGAGCAGTAAAAGTACCCGCTAATAAACAGCTAGGCACCACCACCAGGCTTCATCTATGTTACATTATACCACATGCATTATGCTCCCAGACACATCAGGTTAAACAAGATAAAATTGGTGATGTAGGATTTCAGTTGAGTAATGAGTAAGGAAACAAGAAATAAATCATACTTCCATAAATTCATAAATACCTACATGTACATTTAGCAAATCCATGCAGGCAGGTAGATTTGCTAAATAATGTAGTTCTGCAATGTTCTGAATGTATAATTTTTCTTGTTTCCTTACTAATATTTCAGTATTTAAATTTTTATACTGATTTTGACACTAAATAGTGCCTCATGCATAACTATAGGTCATATACGGTATACAACACGGATCAGCATTGGCTGCCTAAAATGATATGTGAAGTCAAAAATGTATATGGATTCGCATGTAATTCAATATACATGTATTGTGAAATATGCCTGGTGAAGTGGAGCCAAAGTTAGAATTTGCATGTACCCATGCAGCTAGATCACCTTTTTTCAGAGGCAGATATACTTTTGCAGCCAAATATGATTTGGACAGATCAACGAAAAGTGATCAAGCCAGACATTTTGCCCCAGATCACTGCTTGCCGTGGGTCATTATATTTAGTCCTTTTGCATGTAATTATTATCTATGAATCTGATGATTTAAAATATGCAGGAATGGTTTCACTTGACATGTTGATGAGGATCAAAAGTAGTAGTGGTGAAAATGGCTCTCTATGTGGATTCTTTACTCCACACGCTATGCTGGTCTGCCTACCCTTTCCCCATATCTTCTCAATATTCATATTACAAGAACAATGTAACAGGCAAGTCTAAATATTTTAATTGCATGCCATGTTGTTTTCCTGGCATACACAACATCAGCATACTTTATAGCTAAACCTACTGGATCAACTCAGTGCACCATACCCACACCTGCTTTAAGGCCTTTAATTCCAACAACAACTATACCTGCGGGCACTAACCCAAATTCAAACTGTTCAGTGTTGAATTTCAATATCCAGAAACTGATAAAACGGTAAGCAATTATCTTGTTCAACACGTACACTAACTGTTCCTTGTCCTTTCTCATCAAGCAAGCATTCTTTTTTTTTAACAAAAACAGCTATTTATATTGGAAAACTTCAAAAGCTACTCCCTAATGATGTATACATATTCACAACCCGCCAAATGGACGACTGTGTTGGAGAACCACCTTACGCCACATCTGGCTGCGTGAAATTAACAGATAACTCTAACAATGCATCCACATTTATCATAATTCCAATGACTTGATAGCTTGATGTCCTGACATCAGACCAGGCAAATCATTTATATGTAGGACATTTCATGACTTCTTATTGAATAACTGAGGTGCTTGTATAGTACTTTGGTATCAATTGTCATTTTAAGTGTAAAAGAAAACCCTGATGGGACTTTACTGCCATGAAAATGTATTGTGCAGCTGGCATCTCACTCATCAAGAATGATAGACTTTCTTTGGAGGGGGTGGGGGTGAGTAAATACAGTATGAGCGGTTCAGTTACGGATAAGTGTGGTGCATGTGTTTGTGCACTTATGCAGTTCTATTCAAATTCATTTAGGAGTGTCTGTGTACATACATGCATGTACATGCAGAGGTCATAGCTTCCATTAGGGTCATACTCTCCAACCAACAAAGCTTGGGAATAATATATCTCTTGCATTAAATTTGTGCTCAATATGCTGCAACTGGCATGCATATTTGTTTCCTTGACAGCCGTTAATGGCTACAAAACTGCAAGCCGATTTTGGACAGACGTTTTTTCAGTTTCAAATCCATTCTTTGTACATTTGAAGTTGATCTCCCTACCAGAAGTGAAATGCATATGGCAGTTGTTGTAGCAGTCCTCCTAGCTGATGAGTGCCTCTTGCAAGTCCCTACCTGTGGAACAGTTAGGTTTGTCAACTATTCTTTTTTTAGTTAATAGTATTTTCCAACATGAGGTAACTACAGGATTTGGCCTACTTGGGGACCATGCAAAGTTCAGCGGGTTCACCCAGTACCACACCATACGAGTACCACACCATGCATGAATGTCAAGCTCTAACGACTTGTGTCCATATAGTAAAGCACCACTTTCTAACACTTAGTACAACATCACTTCAGTTGTACCACCACCCAAAAAGATAAAACAATAACAACTCTTTATCAACGCTCGAAAACCGCTAAAAAAAATGGCTAGTTTTGTTCGTGTATAACTTCGCAAAAATTATCGTTCTCGATTAGCCTACACAAAAAAAACGGTACACACATGCCTTAGCTGTACCTTCCACGTTGGTTTTTCGGTGTTTCTTGCTGGAGGTCGTGGGAAATCCATTCTTTCTGAGGGGTGTTCTTTTGAGGTAGGCCGTTGTCGAAGGCCACAGTTCTTCGTGGGAGTGCGGCCCGAGCACGGGATAAGCACCATACAAAGTGCACAGGTCACAGTACTACACCGTGCAATAAACTTGTCAATAGGACATGTAGTTATCGTGTTTTGCTGTACATTCCAAAGGTCATTTCGTTGTCGGGGTGGTTGCTAAGGGATGACGCAAGTACGTTTCAATATTACTTTTCTAAACCTAGTTTCCAATGTTTCAATGGAATTGAACAACCGTGCGCGATCGCCGCAATCACGTTCATGTACCAATTCAATATGCAATAAGCAGCAATTCTCATACATCCACCAAATACATGTACCCCCAACCCAAAATAATAATAATAATAACAACAAACAAAATTTGTTAGCTAGGTCAAACGGACCAGCAGATGGTTGGAGTCTTGTGCACATACGTCATATCCTCCAGCTGCCCGAGCATAAAGGCGGCTACGTCGGCTCGCGAAATTTGCCTACACGGAGCGAGGAGCAATCCAGTCGGCTCCACGTGGATATTGCCTTTTGCGGGGTCGTTGACGAGTCCTACCGGGCGGGCAATGATCCAGTCGGTGTCGCTCTTTTGGATGTCCGCCTCCTGCTCGTCTTTGTCAGCGAGGGCGTTGTAGAGCATTGCTCGGATGGGCCACGGCAGAAGTTTACGGTTATCCGGCCCGACGCCATATGAGGTGCAAACTATGATACGACGATCTTCATGGCGCCAAGGATCACCCGGGTCCCCACTGAGCACGCGGTGTCGCGAGTAAGTAAGGAGCGCCCTCCCAGAGCCACCAGTACCGCGTCCTTCTCCCTCACTACCGCCTCCACAGCTGCGGCGTCCTCAAGCGTTCCCTTCACGCACACGAGGTTCGGGTGCTTAACCGTCAGCTTTTCGGGACTCCTTACATAAGCGGTGACGTTGTGCCCAGCCTCGGCCGCCTGTCTGCAGAGTTCGAGTCCTGTCCCGCCTGTGGCTCCGAATACGACCACCTTAAGCAACTTTGTCGCAGAACTGGCCATGAACGTCTTGCAATAGAGACTGTGGACTTATGTAAAATTACATAATCCACCCAATAGATGGATGTGCACACGTAGCCACACCTAGCCTCGTCCCCAGGCCCTGCTTTGTAGGAGGAAGTAATCGCATACTCAACTTCTCGTTCTCAGCGTAAACTTCCTCGTCTCAGACCGTCGACGTCCGTCGTATATGTACAGTTTCGTACTAATCAACTTACTACCCTCGCTCTTTGGACCAAGTTCAAACGTTTTCCAAGTGTAGGGTAGTTTCAATGAGTGCGCACCACTAGTGTACTCAGCATTGTGGCTTCGGCTAAAGTGGCAAGTAGCGTGATAGTTTCTGGGTAATGATTAGCGCATGCGCACAAAGACCTTTCATCGCCCAGCTAACTTTATCAATATGGCTTGGTGACGAGATATAGGCCACACCTACTTGTATTGCCAGATATGTATCGGATTCTATGCACGTGGTACATCGTGGGCGTTATTCGTTTCCTGCGACATTTATTAACATTCAAATAATGCCCACAATATTAAATGAGCGTGAAACTTAATAGAGGACATCCATTTTGTGTTGGGGTATGCAGAGATGCTGCAATGTTGTAAACCTAGACACCAGCATATCGTTAATGTGCCTGCGGTTAAGATTCAGCCTCAAGATTGCGCATGCGCAGTCGTTCGCGTTCGTCGCGAGGTGGCTCGTTGGTTCGCGTGTTAGGTGTATTTTTTTCAGTTTTGTGAGCATGCCTCAGGGTTCAATCTCTGCTTGCCCTCGTCTGAATGTGTGAGTTGTGTGCATTACTATACTGTATTTCAAACAAAAGTTGTATTATGAGTGAGCTTAGATATAGCGTTACATCTAAGTTAGGTCATCAATCTATGGCTTAACTGTTATTGACATCTTCATTGGTAACAGAGAATGACTGCACCAAGTCACTCCAGGGTTCCAAATGGGAGATGCAGCTGAATGGTTGCAGCAATTTGAGTTGTGCAGTGCTGCAAACGGATGCATGGAGACAAAGATAATGCCCCTTCTTGACAGGGCCATATGGATATGGAACTGGGTTTTGCCACTCCCTCCCCCCCCCTCCCCCTGCATCCAACCCTGTCAAGAAGGGTTGTTAGCTTCACTGCCATCATATGGATGATTTCCTCACTCACTCCAGCAATGAAGAAAAGAGTCACTTGGAAGCTACACCCAGCACTGCTAAGGAAGTTCAGCAATTCCTGGGACTACAGAGGATATGCTGGTGTCTAGGTTTGACAACATTGCAGCACCTCTGCATACCCCAACACAAAATGGATGTCCTGGACCATAAAATGTGACAAGCGCTTCTATAGTCCTTTAATAAGTCACTGATAGAGGCAACTACTCTTGCACTTTCGCACTTTGCTGCTCCTTTATCCTTCAAACCAACAGCGTCTTTCCCTGGAGGTTGGCTGAGTTAACCGACCTTGTGGAGGCTGACATATGATGGCTGAGGCAGCAGAGGGACAGCGCCTGGAGTATAACAAGCACAGAGTCACCAGTGAAAGTTGAAATTTCAAATGTAGCAAGGAGAAGAGTTGTGCATATAAGCAGGATAAGGCATCACATACAGCCAGCTATGCAACACTCCGCAGAAGAGGGTTTCTTCACAAAGAAAAACCAAGGTTGCTCCCCCCCCCCCCCCCCCCCCCCCCCCCCCCCCCAAGTGGAAAGCATCTCAGGTCCATCATGAAATGCATGATGTAATTCGCCTGAGGAGCACCAACCAGACGACCCACCTGCTCTGGTCCCTGCAGAGAACCACATGGTTGAAGATCCTGTTGAAGTGCTTTGCAGATACGTCAGCATATCATGTGAGACACTGACCTTACTATTTTTAGATTCCTCCCAAGCTTGAGGTCAAGCTTGGAAGTGATGGGGAGGTATATACATGTGTATATCAGACATGTCATTGACACCTTTTAGCATCTGCATGTGTGCACAGACTAATCAGACTGGATCTCTAGTTCTACTTGTCACCCATGCAAGCACCATCGATATAACCCTCTTTCATGTCGCATGCGGCTTGCCATACTCTCCTTACCCTTATCTGCATGTGTGCATGTGCATAACATAATGAAGAGCAGTCATATTACTACTTTAGAGGTCAGGATCTATGCGATATGCACTGTATCTGTAAATTTAACTAACAGCATGTCTTAATTAACTACAGTTCTGTTCAAACTCACCTACATGTAAGTACCCTCAAGCAAATTAGCATTTTACACGTACACCATGTAGGTTTTCTGGAGCTCAATGTACATGTTCTCCCCTGCCTCCAGAGGGGCACCAAGGACTCCTGCTTGGGGGTGGGTCAGGTGGGCTTCATCTGGAATTACAAGAACCATCTCATTGGGCTGCCGAAGAGATTGGAAGATGTCTCCAAACTTCGGACGTGAATGAGTTTCAGGATTCCTGAGAGGGGAATACAAAATGCATTGATAGCAGTTTTATTATGGATAACACTGTGCCTACATACCAGCATTGGACCATTAACTGGTAGACCAGCAGTGGACATCCAGGGGGTGGTGGGAGTCTGTAGCCTGAATCTACCTTCTGAATAACCTGCACATGGAACATTCCCAGAGCACTATAGGGAGTGTTATGTACACCAGCCTACCTCTGCATTGCCCTTCCCTTCAAAAGGCTTCATCCCCATGCTCCATATCTCATACAGCAGACATCCATAGCTCCACACATCACTGGCAGTAGAGTACTTCTTGAAGTGGATAGCCTCAGGAGCTGTCCACTTAATGGGAACCATTCCTCCATGGGAAACATAGTATGTGTCATCAGCCAGGTCACGTGACATCCCAAAGTCAGCAATCTGAGGGTTAATAACAGTTAATCCTTTCCATCATGCAGCAGGTCACCTTGCATGTGCAGTCCTGTGTAACAAGTATATTCCTTGCAGCAAGATCACGATGGACAAATGACTTGTTAGAGAGATACTTCATCCCAGCAGCTATCTTTTTGGAGTAGGTTAGCAGGCTGATAGGAATGTCAGAATGCACCATCTGTCCAGGGCTGGGATATAAATATCAGTAATGACATCATGTTATATATACAAACATACTCTGGCTTCAATGTGTTGAGATAGGTACGCAGATCTTTTTTGTTGGCCAACTCAAGTACCAGCATTATCTGTATTGGGAGAATTACATTAATGTAGTGTACGTTTCATAAGGTCACCTACAGGTTCTCCATCAGTGACAATACCATACAGCTGTATCACATTAGGATGTCTGAACTGGGCCATGATGGCTGCTTCCTGTAGGAACTTGACCTTTGCATCTGGCTGGGTTATTGTAGGATTGAGTGTCTTGATGGCAACTTCACACTTTCCTTTTGAGCCATTCCATATTCCTATTTGGACCCCACCAAACTGACCACTCCCAAGCATTGTGGTTGCTCTGGATAAGGTGTTAATTTCAATAGTGACAATTTATAATATAAAAGTCTTGCAATTGATAAAGAAATTTAGTTCTGTTGATAAAACGTCCACTTCACTATCTAGCTTACTCAATTTTGTGCCTTGGAATCTTCTTTATCCTTTGGTTCTCCAGTTGGACATACAGTTCTTCCTCATGTGATGCTGGTATGATGTAAGGGTTGCAGTCCTCATCTATATAATCATAATTAGCCTGCAGGAACAGGGTGCATGAAGCAATGTGAGTGAGGCATTACATACTAAGTTATGCAAGGTACTATGAATCTTACCCCAAAATGTTTATCGTATTCATATGTTGCATTTTATTTACAATTCACCCAGCACATTTAACTTCACAATGTAAGCTCAAAACAGTTCTATTGCTCAAAACACACATACCATTACTTTAAAGTACACAAGAAGCACCCTTCCCTATATAATTTAGTTAAATAAAACAACCTTTTCAACATCATTTAGAGGTTCATATGGAGCAATGGTATTCATACCAATGGTAGTAGAGGAATCATTGTAAACTGCATTATCTGCAAAGAGATGGTGTGTCATGAAGTTTTCAATGCTTAATACGTTTATGACATTGCCAATGGTCTAAATGCACAAAAGAGGTAACTGTAAGCAGTCTGTAATACTGGACATGAATATTAAAATATTTGAAAAGTGCATTTTAATAGATATAAGCTTTTGCATGAATTGCTTTACCTCAGTTGCAGACTTGCAGTTATAGCTCCCCCCCCCCCCCCCCCCCCCCCCCCCTTTCCCCACCAATAGAAGCATGTACTCTAATTGTAACATATACAGTATTGCATGAATTGTGTGTGCAAGGTCTGTGCATGATGCTACATCAACAAATGCATCATAGATTACTGGTACTACCACTCACCCAACCCATTGGTTTCTGTCTTTGGTGGTTTTCGTTTTCTTTGCAATGTGCTTTTACGACGTAACACAAGGATGATTACAATGGCCACAATCACAGCTATGGCAATGATGGGGATGATGGTGCCTGCAGCAATGGCTGGGTTGGATGAAATATGGTGATGCATTCATCCTTTAAATACTTGCTGATTTTTGACAACACATTGCATTTTACTTGCAAAATTATCAGTATTAGCACCAAAAATAAATTTAGTTACATATGTAATTTGGTTTCTTCTATCATAATAAGTTCCTAAGTAGAGGGAAGGGTAAGCAAAGTGGTCCGTCTATGGGCAATACAAGTCATGATAATTCTTTCATAGGTAAATAATTTTGGCCATGTAAAGTGTCTATTGGCTAATAATTCTTTTAGATGTGTAACTATCATGTAATTTGCTTAAAATTATTGAATACATAAAAACCGAGGGATACATCAAACATTTACTTCTTGTGAGCTATTATCCATAAAATGATAATTATGTACAGATTTTTAAAATTTTGCCTACACGGTAGTCAAATATGATTCTCATCAGGGCTTTTAATGTAATTCAATTATTTGCAATTGCACGATACGCAAGCTATACATGTTTACCTTCAATAAAATCAAAAGAATTGTTTCTGGAGCAACAGTAATTTTTATTGTTTAGTTTTATTAATAACAATTAACAACCACTACATCCCATCTCTAGCTAGGTCTCAAAATTGTTCTCTTTGCCTGAGTGTCTGGCTTAGCCCAGCTTTTGCCAAATTACAATTCTTGACCTCAAAACCCCCAACCTTGGTAGCATTGCTGCTGATGGCTGCATCCTGAGCATTATCAAGTACAGAGGAAGCAGTCATTGATATTGTGGTAGTTCCAATATTGCTGGAGGCATCTACATCTATAAACATGCACAAAAGATGCTCTTTGATACTGACTATAGGGAGCTATCCAGCAATGGTCCTACCTGCATGTGCTGGTTGGGGATAAATGTGCTGTTGTAATGCACCCCTTCAATGCTTGGGGAGGCAGGCTAGATCATCGATGCAAGGCCACATTTTAACATGTATGAACAAATAGCTACATTTGGTTCGCTCTTGTGCTGGAGCCTTTCTGACCCAAACTAGCCTTGGTGTTTGCTGCTTAGGTAAGCTAATGTTAGTACAGCTGTGCATATGTATCTATTTTATTTTATATGCCACCAACAGTAACTCACCATAGCTACTGCTGGAGGGTTGAGCCTCAGAAGTGGAATCACCAGGGTGGGTGACATCATATGATGTAGTACTAGAGATAGAGCCAAAAGACTGAACACCAGGGCTGGTGACTACAACAGATGAAGCACTTGTCCTAGCATCACATGCTGCAGAGGTAAAAGTACACATCACTCATTTATACCATATTTTCCAATCAATAATGGATGTATATAATATTGCCAAACCTTTTTATACATTTGTACAAAAGAGTTCAAAAGCCAAAGAAATTCTACTGCAAAATGCTATCCCCAATGAACCAGACTTACCAGTGCACTCTTTTATGGTAACAGTGTAACTCTTTTCATGTGCAGTAGCAGTTACAGTGCAATTACTGCTGATGGCAGTCAGATCCTTCAGCAAGTCACAGTTAGCAGGCATGCCACTACCTTGTTCGTTGCACATTGTCAGCTGATGACATTAATTGATGTAAGTAAATACATTAAAGTGAACAATGTAATACTTGATATAAATCAATCCAGAATTGGAAATATAATAATTGTAATATTATTACTTCTATATTTTATTGCAATGAATTTAGTTCAATAGTGTGCTATGTTGCATGTAGCATTCATTGGCTATTGGAGTCATATTAAGTGCATCCCTAATTTATCAGAATAATGACTCTTGTATCATGAGCTTACACATTGGACACTCAGTGAATGACAAGTACTGCTTGTAGGCTGTGCAGAGCAGTTTGTAAAATTCATGTCTTCACATGACAGTTGAATTTGATATATTTGTCCCTCTTGACATAGAGGACAGGTTATTCCGCTGTGGTTGGTATCATCTGCACTTTTACATGTATTAGGGGGAGTACCTGAAGGAGAGGAAGTGTGTGTGAGATGTTGTGATGTGTAAAGCATATAGTGCAACTTCTTCCACTGCTACATGCAACATACACATACCAGCCCAGTTTATTTTGAGTCAGCCTTTAGGCTAGAAAATACCCTAGACAATTCATTTATGCAACATTGACAGAGCCATAATTAGGATATAACTTATGTGTTGATAGTCAATCAGCACACTGTGTAGCATTAGTAGGCCTAAAGAATTCATACTCCACTGGTTCAGGTTTGGTTGTGTTCTGCTTCTGTTGCACCTGGTCATAATCATGACTCTATGTGTAAGCCATACTTTATTGAAGGAAATGTGATAGGTATAACCCATTTGAAGCGCTGCCTCTAAGCTGCAAAGTTTACAATTCATTGTGTAAACAGCAGATCTGTTCCTGTATTTTTTTCGCCTTAAACTGGCTTACATGTATGCAAATGTACCCAATGCCAGCACCTGATCATGCTGTCTATTTCTTCTGGTACATGCAATATTATTTACATAGAAGGAAAGCTTGTCACTTACATGTACATATACCTCCATCATGGTAAGGATGTGAGGGCTGCCAGCAACATACAGCCAAGAAGCAGGATAACAACATTAGATGACACCTATAGTGTCCATAGATATTTTCATTAAAATTTGCACTGAACTTGACAGTTAGATTTTCTAGCAGTACATGAACACACAGTAGCTATTTAGAATGATGCAATTACACAAGATATAACATTTTAACTGGTTTATATGTACGATTCTAGACAAAAATTGATTTACGGCAATCTGGTGACAAGTAGTAAAGATGAACCTAGGCCAAGTGCCAAGTGATCTTCAAACACTCCCATCTCACTACAAACCAGTGAATCGAAAATTTAAAATATTAATTACTATCCACTTGGATAATGGAAAGTACGGATATAACGAAGAATTACGAGCAAGTGTTTCCACATAATAATGCTGATTTATCTGGTGTTCTAATTATACATGCAGTTCATTCAGTATCATACCCAGAGCCACATTTTCAGAGCAGCGGTGTGTACATGCTGCTATGAAGATATGGGTCTGGGTACGAGACTATAACAAGCAAGTTTTTTCGAAAGAAAGGAGCCCTTGATGACAAATTAGAGTCGGTACAATGCTGATCCTGAAAAAAAAAGTGGGCATCTGCTCAAGACAGTTTACCAGTTAGCATGCAAATGTTGAGCTGCAAGAATTAAAGAACTTTCTGAAAAGCTTGGCGTGCGAATTTTGATGTAGAGCAGAGCTCCAGCTCATGATAAATTTATGTACATATTGTCCTTAGCTTTCACGTATTTTACTGTAGGGTATATTGTGCAATATAGACACTAAGAAGGAAAAAAGATATAAACATTGCCTATACGATAGTTGGTGGTATATAGGATCTGAATGGCTGTGGTGGTGTAAAAAGGAAGGAAGTTAAGATTGTGATAAACATAGTAGTCCTATATATAGCAATGTAAATGTAATGCTGTTCTGCAATGGTGCGAAATATAGGAAAATTACATTTATAATTAATCACAACACCTTGGCCCTTATCTATATGTCAAAAACTTTCTCAGACAGAGAATGCTTTATATTGCACAACATATATACAGTAAAATACATACAAGGACAATTCGTCAGAATGAACCTGACCAAGTCCTGCTGTAAATGTCTGCCATGCTGATAGCAAGGTGGGATGGCAGCCTTGAAAGGGCTAAATGAGCCTCCTAACTCCAGTTGTCAAATGACTCCACCGCTAAGGGAATGCAAGTCCACCTCAATTCAAGACATTTGGGACCTTCAGAGAGAAGCATGTAGACCTCAGCTGCCCCACCAGATGACTGGGCAGAGTGGTAACGTTACAACAACATCAAGTGTCCCCCCCAGTAATTAGTACATCTGCTGACCTGATCCCTGGTAAGACTACATGTAGAGAGGGGCCATACATGTACACTCACAATCCACGACCACATCTCACAGGTGATTGTGCCATGCAACTACATCCCCCTGCAAGCCACTGCATGGTGACCGAGCAGGCCAGGGCAACATCAGGGTAAAAAGGAATACACAGTCCTACCAGAAGTGGCCACACCCAGCCACTTTCTCACCACAGTTTGTTACTCCTGCAATAGACTCCAGGTATAAGTTTATGGCAATGGTGTTAAGGGCCACAGACAGCTAGGAAGCCTTATAAGGGAATCAGGAGTAAAGCCTTGTTGGTTGAGAAGGAAGTCTATTCTTGAACAACAATCTCATGTGCTTTGACGTCATCGAGGTTGTGTTGTTATAGGTTACTTAAATTTATCGCACCACCGTTGCGTACTCCAGTCTCCAGGTCGCGTAGATGACATGTAGATGTTGTATTCTATGGCACAATACTACTACGTTACTCTATTTTATTTACATGTATCTGCCAATGCATATACATACTCTGGCCGCTTCAATGTGCTGAGATATAGGTACGCAAATCTTTTTCTGTACAACCAAGGACATTCAAAATTTGTGTCGTTATCCTCGTTTCGTATGAAATTGATGAATAGATCGCTTTCTGAGTGCTTATAGAGGCTCCAGCTAACTTGCCAGAGTAGGCGACGATATGAATGTCTTAGTATCGCGGGCCTAGTTATTATTAAACTGCCCAACAAATTTATAATCTCGGCATACAAACGGCTATGTAGGATCGCTTAGTTACACCACCATTCCTTGCTGGATCCGAGAACTGAGCATGCCCACGCACTTTTCACTATTATCTGCCAAACGCTACGGTCTAAGACCTGAAAGATTCAGAAGAACCGGTGTCGTAGTGACGGTAGTGTACAATGTCCCCCCTAAAATTTGTCCCCCCGGACACTCTGCACTAGTGCACAATGTCCCCCCGGACATTCTACACTAGTGTACAATGTCCCCCCGGACAATCTACACTAGGGCAAACTGTCCCCCTCCAGGGTAAAATGTCCCCCCTCATAACATTTTATTTCATCTATGACAAGGCTGGGAAATTTTTTATGCAATCCTAATATGGACTTGCAGTGTACAAAAGGGTGGATCGCACAACGGCAGTACACGGGATCGCGTTGACGCCATTATTCCTATATCCGTCGCATGTGGTTCCGCCGCTTTAAATGCTCAATGAAACCAATATGGATTAGAATTTTATAGTATTAATATTCCTTAACGAATACATAGCTCTTATCCTTTCCGTCGTCAAAGCTCTCATTGAAACCAATACTCACACACATAGAAGAACATTCATTATTAAAATTAGTGGTGAACATTTGTTGATATAATTCATGGCGGAAATGAGAGATCAAGATCAATAGGATCATAGCCTGAAAAGTAATGTCACATAAACACAGCTCCACACTGCGTGCACCGCCTGACATACCTCAGGAAGAATGCAAAGGCTATTCCCATCGTCGGTCCATCGGTTGCGTAATAGTATACAACCGATCAGTCGGGTACCCAGACTAAAACCCATTCTAAATTAGGCACTGCGGAATTTTTTTTTAAATGTTCAAAAGATAATAATATTATTATCGTTAGAAAGAGCAAAAAAAGCTGCGTTTAACAGTACTTTATGCGTCACCGTAGCATATTTAGCACCGGAGATATGTAGCGCCAAAGTGACATTTTTAGTACAGCGGTCAATGCGTAATCGCAATAAAAACTGTGACGGTTGAGGAACAATAAAGCATAACCTTGCCATTCCGTAAGATATTAATTCCAAACATTGCATATAAGTGGTTCTGTCTTTGTTAAGACTTTTAGAAGGTTTTTAACTAAAATTCATCACATGCATATTTTCAAATTGTGAACAAAAAACTGACTAGCATGCATACACTTGAGCACAGTATCATTTAGCATTGAAGAATATTATTTTCATTGGCCACAAACACTAAATCACCAATTAAATAGTCCACGAGCATGTCAATGACCATCAATTCGTTATTCTTCAGATTCATCCATCATTTAATATTTTCCTTTTCGTTTTGGTAACTTGCATGCTTTATGAGTTATCTGCCCATCGTATAATACGTTGGTGAAATCTACATGCACCTTGCAGAGAAGTTAAATTAGCAAATACGCTGGGTGGCATGGAATTGTCATAGTATATATATATTTTGCAAGATGTATAGCTTGAAAACCATAGTAGAACGTATTAGTTAATGGTGGTATAAACTGAACTCCTCACCTGGCTGACTATTGTACTCGTTGCAGTACCAGTGCAGCTATGGCTGTTCGGTTGACATCAACATTGTTGATTATATATGCATGTAAAAAATTATATTATTGCTGCAATCTATATGTCATAAGCGTCAGCTGAAATTCTGATTCGTTTAACGATCGAGTTCTACAAGCACCATGCTTTTGCCTCCTCTCTGAGATCTTCCGCTAATAGACCCGTCATATCATGATCAGCGCTTTCGGATTAGGCTCGTGGCTCTTGTTCCAGAATGGTCCATCTGAGATGCCAAGCTGCATTGGTTCTGATTTCTGAAAAGAACCCGTGGGGTTTGACGCGGATAACTGGCTATCTGTAGTACGCACACCCTCACTGACGTCACGTAATCAAATACATTTACTGAAGAATCCTAACATTAAATACAATTTCTTAAATTTTAAGCTTTTCTGCCTTTATAGCAATATTTAGTATGGTAACCAAATGTCCAATAAATTATTATAAATTATATGGTTACTTTAGGGACCTCTGAATAGTATGACATGATTTTCATCTCTTAAGTCGAATTAATTCGGCCGTACTGATGATAAGCAGCACTCATATCAAAATCCTTATAAAAACAATCCTAACTTCACAACGAATTGGAGTTAAGAGTTCAAACATTCCATATATAAAGCTACTATAATGAGCTATCTGTGCAACAAAAAGGAGCTCTTAAGTCGAACTATTTGTTGAGTTGTAAGCCAAAAACCTTAACCTGAAGATACCTTAATGTTTTTACCCAGTGTCAGATAGGAATTCCGACATTTTTAATGATCCAAACCCAAAAGTTATGATCTAAGTTATAAAAAATTATGTTTCTGTAGATCCTGGTGTATGGTACCATTTGATGTATCGGTCCAAAGATGTTCCGTAACTGGCGCATCGTAGAAGGTACCCTGCGCTTCGTCAAATCTTTATGAAACTTCGTAGAAAGATAGAAGGATGAATGATCTAGAGGGGAGAGTACTTACCGTGGAGGGGACACAGCGTTTTGGAGTCGAAAATCGTGGCCAGAAAACTATATTCGATTTGAACACCACTTAATAAATACGGTGCGTGTTTTAAAACTTAAAAACTAGTCTGGTCTATTGCTCACGCATTCGGCAGTCGTTCTGAATGCATAGTAAGCCACAATGAAGCACAACGAAGCTACCAGATCGTTTATACCAAATGGTGTCAATAAATATTTTTAAAATTGCAAACAGAAAAATTTTCTTCTGACGTCTAGGATTTTACGGTCTAAAATCAAGGATTCCGCAGTGCCTATCTAAATAGCATTAAAACCATCTTGCGTCCAGGGTGGGAATAGTGTAAAAACCTTACTGGGATTGAGCGTCCAGGGTGAGAATAGATATGATTCTACCCTGATTTTGTCGAACAAAACCCATGTTGACTTGATTTTTGTTCGACAGAACCAGAGTAGAAGCACATGTATTCCCATCCTGGACGCACTATCCGGGTAGGATGGTTTGTAAGCTATACATGTATAAGGACGGGGTTTTGTTAAAAATCAGCCTAAGAAAAATCCAGGTTGGACGTTTATAACTGTTTCCTTTGTTATCCCATAGGTAGCGGGACATTGCGCCCTAGTGTGGAGTGTGTGTGTGTGGGGGGGGGGGGGGGGGGGGGACATTTTACCCTGAGGGGGGACAGTTTGCCCTAGTGCGGAATGTCCGGGGGGACATTGCGCACTAGTGCAGAATGTCCGGGGGGACATTCCGCACGGGGGGACAATCCACCCTCCCACACCGGCTCGGCCTATAAACCTCCATGGGCTACATGGCAAAGTTGTTGCGAAAAAAAAAAAATGGCCCATCAGTACAGAAAGCGCCAATTTTCGATGGGAGAAACAAGGTAAAAAACTGTTCAAAGAACGCTATTGTTACATATCTGTACGCTGGGTATTATACAAAAAAAATTAAAAAATGAAATGCGCGCATTGATACACAAAACTGTACGCCGGAGCACACAAACGCTTATGTCAATACACGTACAAGCTAGCACATCCACACACGCGCGCACGAAGTATAACTATCAAAGGTCGTAAATCAGTACAGTAAAGCGCAGACGATTCTACGCTCACCTTTTTCCCGATTGGATATAATGTAAATTGTCTAAGACTAAGAATATACACTTATATCTCTACGTAGGAATTAATTTCGGAATGCAATCAGTTGCTTGTAATTAATTGACTAACACTCGAAAAGAAAGTACCCGTCACTCAAAGATATCGTTTCAAAGTCCCGAAACTTGTACGAACATGAAAACAAATGCGTATCATTCTTAATTGACATAGTTATCGGATAGCTCCAAGATGGATGGTATATGACCACATGCATATTATAGTTACAATATGAAATAATTTCTAGCCTGAGGTCAAAGTAACCACCGTCTATCGCACGATCGAGTAGTTATGTATTTAACCACGTCTATAAACTCTTATGAGAACTTCCAAATATGCAAAGACCAACATGAGAGCTTCACTGGACATAGCCGAGCTTACCAAATTCTAAACTAGTCACACAAAAAAAAACTGCGTGAATCAATTCGACAGCCAGAAACAACTTAGCCTGAAATAGAAAAGAACTGTGCACCACACGAACAATACAGCCTAGTTCAAAGTAGCTGCATCCTTCCAATCAAGCTTAGCAGTCCACATAGGGAGCTCTAACACCCGCGATATACAACTTACAGGCTGTCTGCAGTGTATATATATACATGTATTTATAACACATCTCACATGCACAAAGTTCCATGAAACTTACACTCATTACAGGTTCCCATGTTGGAAGAGGAGCTTCCTTGACTACTTTGTCTGTGAGCTCGTCAACAAAGCACAGCAAAGCCCTGGTGCCATCTTGTCCCTCTGGAAGGGTGATGACCACATGAAGGAGGTCCACCTCATTCTGGATAGCTGTTGGAGGTAAGGAATTATCCTTTAGTCTTTTTAACAAAATAGGTTCATTGTAAACCATACACATATACTGCAAGTTGAATAGACCTTTTAACATCTTGTAGATGAAAGTAAACATATCACTTTCATCCTACATTGTACTTCGCCCTTATGAGTCTGCTGACTGGGCACAGATCACATGACTAATACTGCATCCATCAAACCTTTTTAAAAGAAGCACTGATACATGTACACACTTCTGATTTTCTACCAGACTTTGGTTCACTTTGCATGCATGTGTACTACAACTGGACCATACAAATCATGTGGTACAGCTAAATTTTATATTGTCTCTATAATATTATTAGGTTGAAGTTTCCTTAAATGTGCACAAGGACACATGTAATTAGTGTGCCGAGTATTATTGTAAACTGATGATACAGGAGCAAACACACGCACACACACACACACACACACACACACACACACACACACACACACATAATTATACACATGTATACACGTAAACACACATACATCCAACAATAGTATGCAGTGTATGCACATACATAAACATGTACACACACCAATATAAGATCAATAACTGCACAGACTCACCTGTTCTCCATGTGTATGGAGCTGTTTGAAGTCTATATTGTATACTGTGACCACGGACTGGGGACTGTCATAGAAATGGGAGATACAGTAACAGTACATAACAGGTGGTGACTGGGGAGGAGGGTTGAGCCAGAGCAGAGGAGGGAAGAGAAGGGGAAGTAGGTGGGGTGAGAATGTACACAAGGCACCTCTGGCTGTTGGTACAGCACCTACACAATTAAAACACAATAACATAATAACACAGTGTGTTGTTATTTCTTCAGCATTCGTAAGCATGCCATATTTGGATGGTTTCATTTGGCATTCCAAGTATTAGTTTATACCAACAAGAAGTTCTTTCATTGTTAGTCACCCTTTGCAAGCCGGTGATCAGTCTATAATAATTAAAAGCAAACTACAACAAAGGAAGGTTGTTACCCATACCCCATACATATGCATGCCACCCCTGATCATAACCACATAGAGGGGCTAGCTCACAGCTCTTCATCACATATACTTGTCGATACAAAAGTCATAATAATGCGATATACCGGGTAAATGCACTTCCTTGAAAAACATATAAAATGGCATGCATCATGCAGGATGAAGTTTGGCAGAGAAAGTTGATGGAGATGGAAGTGTGCATACATGTGTACGAACTTCTAGCACTCCGCTTAAAAACTACAAGGACTTGCACATCGGCAATATGTTTCCATACACATACATACTCACACGTGTTGCTTCCCTGCATACAATTCCTTTCAGGTTGAACAACAACACAGCATATTTGGGTGGATGTGGCAGAAGGGGGTTTCCTGACACTTGTATGCTTCAGATGCTTTTATCCCTATCACATGGGAGGAGCCTAAGATCTCACATTCCCATTTGAGGAGTTAAACATTTATTATTTTCCCTACATGTAAAATGTTTGAAAAATGTGCCTAATGGCATTCATGTACATGTATAGTATGATGATCGCAAATTTTTTTTGTGTGAAACTTGCACATTGCCAAACTTGAATTGCATGTGCACAGATTGGGTGCAACAACCTGATAAAAGCTTAGGTGCATAGACAATAAGTAGTCTCATCCCCAGCCTGATATGCATTCTTAATATGCCACTTTTTCGCGTAGCGGTGATGTAATCCATCCGCTACTGCCGTATGTGGGTCTGGGAACGAGACTAGACAATAAGTACTACTCTATATTATCTATAGCACAACATGAATGGCTGAAATAAATAGTGGAACGCTTAACCGTTGAGCTAGGACGCCCTGGCTGTACTTGTGGAAGCGGCCGCGAGGGACTGAAATATTTAATGCAGTACGTGGTGGACTGGTGGCCGCTTGCTCGTTGGACCCGATACGCGGCAACATCCACGTGGAGTCGTCTTGCTGGATTGCTCCCCGCTCCGTGAAGGCATATGAAAACGAAGCTGCCTTCATGCTTGGAGTGGAGTAGCTCAGGTCCTAACGGCAGCCCAGGCCCTCTAACCGCAGCTGCGGGTGTATTACATCACCGCTACGCCAAGATTGGCATGGGACTATAACGGCACACACAGTGAGAGCAGCTTCCACAACGACGTCCACACAGCAGAGTTCCACTTTGAAGACTACCAGAAGATCCTCCAGACCAGCAAATTTTATCTTAAGCATTATCGCTGCAGCAGAACTGGCCATGAACGTCTTACAACTCAAATGCAATATACTATATTAGAGTGAATAGACCTTTGCCTCTTTAAGCCTTTGGAGTTACGTAAAATTGATAATGATGTTACAGACACTAATGCATGCATATGGCAATTTTTAATTTCGCAACACAAGAGTTGCATGGGAGGGTGATGTACAATTTCATCACGGTTAATTGCTTAATTGCTATATTATGATATGTCGCAGTATTGCCGGGACAGCCAAGGCCAAAGTCAAGGATATATGTTTAGCCATGCAGCAAAGCAATGATAGCAAAACCATCCAGTTCAAAGAGAAACCATGCATGCAGGCGTAAATTTAAATGAGGATAAGAATACGTATACCTTTGTGTATCTGTAGTGCAACGTTCAATGATGTCTATCATTTAGATGTGAACATACTTATGTGATGCGAACATACTTATTTGATCAGAAAACATGGAATTTTGGCTTTTATTTTTAAATAATGCCAATTTATTTTGGTAACACCTGTGTGGGCCGATTGCATGTGTTAACTTAACTATACTAGTATCATGTATATATACATGTACAGCAAGTTCATATAATGTTGAGAGCTTTATTCTAACAACAATCCTATATGTATATGCATGTAGGATTTTGTCCTACTGTCTGCCACTATCGATTGCACCAAATCGATCAATACAATGAAGTAATGTAGTTGTGCACTTTATGTATTCACACATTCAAAACTAACAGCATGTATTTGTTCAAACTCAAATGCATAAGTAACCTCACTATGGATTGTAGCAAGCATACAAATTTATACATAAACCGTGTAAGTCTTCTGGAGCTCAATGTACATGTTCTCCCCTGCCTCCAGAGGGGCACCAAGGACCCCTGCTTGGGGGTGAGTGAGGTGAGCTTCATCTGAAATTACAAGCACAATCTCTTTGGGCTGGCGAAGAGATTGGACGATGTCTCCAAACTTTGGACGTGAATGAGTTTCAGGATTCCTGCAAAAAAAAAAAAAAAAAAAATGCAAAGATAGTATATACATGTATGCACTTAGATAACAATGTTTTTAAACTATACACTGTGCCCACATACCAGCATTTGATCATTAACTGGTAGACCAGCAATGGACATCCAGGGGGTGGTGGGAGTCTGTAGCCTGAATCTACCTTCTGAATAACCTGCACATGGAACATTCCCAGAGCACTATAGGTAGTGCTATGTACATCAGCCTACCTCTGCATTGCCCTTCCCTTCAAAAGGCTTCACCCCCATGCTCCATATCTCATACAGCAGACATCCATAGCTCCACACATCACTGGCAGTAGAGTACTTCTTGAAGTGGATGGCCTCAGGAGCTGTCCACTTGATGGGAACCATTCCTCCATGGGAAACATAGTATGTGTCATCAGCAAGGTCACGTGACATTCCAAAGTCAGCAATCTGAGGGTTAATAACAGTTAATCCTTCCCATCATGCAGCAGGTCACCTTGCATATGCAGTCCTGTGTAACAAGTATATTCCTTGCAGCAAGATCACGATGGACAAATGACTTGTTAGAGAGATACTTCATCCCAGCAGCTATCTGTTTGGAGTAGGTTAGCAGGTTGATAGGAATGTCAATGTGCACCATCTGTCCAGGGCTGGGATATAAATATTAGTAATTACATCATACCTAATGTTATCCACATAAACATACTCTGGCTTCAATGTGCTAAGAAAGGTACGCAAATCTTTTCTGTTGGCCAACTCAAGTACCAGCATTATCTGTATTGGGAGAATTACATTAATGTAGTATACATTTCATAAGGTCACCTACAGGCTCTCCATCAGTGACAATACCATACAGCTGTATCACATTAGGATGTCTGAACTGGGCCATGATGGCTGCTTCCTGTAGAAACTTGACCTTTGCATCTGGCTGGGTTATTGTAGGATTGAGTGTCTTGATGGCAACTTCACACTTTCCTTTTGAGCCATTCCATATTCCTATTTGGACCCCACCAAACTGACCACTCCCAAGCATTGTGGTTGCTCTGGATAAGGTGTTAAATTCAATAGTGATATAAACGTCTTGCAATTGGTAAAGAAATTTAGTTATGACAATCCTGTTGATCAAACATCCACTACACCATCTAGCTTACTCAATGTTGTGCCTTGGAATCTTCTTTATCCTTTGGTTCTCCAGTTGGACATACAGTTCTTCCTCATGTGATGCTGGTATGATGTAAGGGTTACAGTCCTCATCTATATAATCATAATTAGCCTGCAGGAACAGGGTGCATGACAAGAACCAATGTGAGTGAGGCATTACATACCAGTTTACTCAGTTACGCAAGGATATGAATGTGCCCAAAAATCATTTCATTTTTTTCCTTTATGCCCAATTCAGCCAATGATGTGAGTTAACCATTACTACTTTAAAACAACAATCCCCTGGTTTGCACCTAATTTGACAGTCCCACCCCTCGGTTTATATATGCCATGTCAAAATAAAACTGCATGGCACGCCATTTGGTGCAGAGGGAAGACTTTTATTTTTGCCCATTCCGTATATTTATAATATATTCAAAAACCCTACCGTTGTTGCAAACTTGGTGGTAAATCCCTGATTAAATTTCTTGCATTTGGCATAATGTAAACAGTAGGAAGTGCAAGAAAAATACACTACCATGCACTTCTTATTGCCTTGCCAAGGGGATGTTTTCAATGTCATGCAAAATACTTGCCATTTCAACATCCTTCAGAGGTTCATACATTGCATATGGAGCGAGGCTATTCATACCGATGGTAGTAGAGGAATCATTGTATACCACATTGTCTGCAAAAAGATGGGATGGTATGTCATGAAGTTTCAATGCTTAATAAGTGCAGAAGAAATTGTAAGCAATCTGTAATACTGGACAAGAATCTCAAAATACTTGAAGTTTTCAGTAAAGTTAAAGGTATTTACATCAGTTGCAGGTATAAGAGAATGCACTCATTGTAACATTTACAATATTCCCTTTTATACGCATGGAATATGCTTGCAGTCACAGCACCTATGCATGATATTATATCAACATACATGACCTAGCACTACCACTTACCTAACCCACTGACTTCTGTTGCTAGTGGTTTCCATTTTGAATGCTGTCTGCTTTTACGTAACACAAGGATGATTACAATGGCCACAATCACAGCTATGATGATGATGGGGATTATGGTGCCTGCAGCAATGGCTGGATTGGGGATTTGTTTATCTCATCCTTTAATATATTTTTGTCACTTATGTTAATGTTGCTTGCCATATTACACCAAAAACAATTATTTTGGTTTCTTCTATCATAATATGGACTAAAAATGTTCTCAATTATTTTGCAGTAGATAAACACTATTACACATTAATTAAATGTCATGTGATTTGCTTCAATGCATAATAACTTTCAAGCAAACAGGGGATTCACTACAAGCTGAAAAATACCTCCAAATTATACTTCCTGTGAGCTATTATCCATAAAAGGATAATTGCATACAGATCGTTAATTTTTTTTCACTCATGCATAACATATGGATCTCACCAGTGCTTGTTAATGCAATTGTTTAACATGCTATGTTTGCATTCCCAAAAATCTAAAGCAATCCAATAGTGGATTTTTTATTAATAACTTTCAAATCAAAAATTAACACCCCTGCTTTGCCCAGCCCTTCCCTAATCACAGTTCTTGGCTTCAAAACCCGCAGCTATCTACAACTCACCCCTGACATTGGTAGCATTGCTGCTGATGGCTGCACCCTGATTATCAACAGGTGTGGTCATTGATATTGCGGTAGTTCCAATGTTGCTGGAGGCATCTACATGTGCGAACATCAAAAGATGCTCTTTGCCACTGACAATAGTTACAATGGTCCTATCTGTGCTGCTTGGGGATAAATGTGCCTACCAGTACTTTGTAATGTAACCCCTTCAATGCTTGGGGAGGCAGGCTAGATCACTGATGCAAGGTCACTGTTTAAAATGTGTGAACAAATAGCTATATATAGTTTGCTCCAATGCTGGAACCTATCTGGCACAAACTAGCCTTGGTGTTTGATGCTCATGTATGCCAAGTTATTAAATGCTATTACAGCTGTGTATGTGTATCTATTAGCTGCGCTTGCATACATGCCACCAACAAAGTACCACACTCACCATAGCTACTGCTGGAGGATATAGGTTGAGCTTCAGAAGTGAAACCACCGGGGGGGGGTGACATCATAGGATGTAGTACTAGAGATAGAGCCAAAAGGCTGAACAACAGGCCTGGTGACTACAACACATGATGCACTTGTCCTAGCATCACATGCTGCATTGCTGCTTGAAGTATCTACATATTAAATCTCACATCACTAATTTATACCACAATTAACATTCTAATCAATAACAATAATGTGCAGTCATTCCATAAGTAGTAGTGCATAAATGGAAGGATCAGTCTGGCATATAGCTATATAGGAAATGAAAGTGCTATTGATCGGATGTGGATCAGAAATGCTTCCCAATGATCCTCGATCAAACTAGACTTACCAGTGCAGTTTATGGTACCAGTGTAATTGCTATATCCATGTGCAGTAGCAATTAAATTGTAAGTACTGTCATGAAGTAAGGACACACTGATGGCAGTCAGATTATTCAGAAATGATAACACGTCAGAATACGGTGATGCAGTATTTGTGTTGTTGAACACTGTAAACTGAAGTGCATTAATTAGCAAGTACATTAAAGTGAGCAATATACAATTTAATAGAATAGCTGATTAAATTTATATTAATCCGGAACAGGAAAAATATGTAAATTTAAAACAATGAAAAAGGTTAGCTCATTCATTGGCTATTGGCGCCACATTATGAGTGCCTAATGTATTGATATAATGGCTTACTTGGATCCTGAGATTACATGAATTTTCACCTTGTTCTTGGCCACAATAAGTACTGCAAGGTTGTACAGAGCACTTCATACTACTATGCATACCATCACATGACAGTTGAATTTGACTAGTTTGACTCGATTGACATGTATGCCAGGTTATTCTGATATTGCTTATTGTGGGATCAGTGGGAGTACCTGAAGAGAGGAAGTGTCATATATTGTGATGTATATAATGCAGATTTGCATGACTTCTTCCTATCAAACTACACTGCTACTATAGTGGTTGGTACCTGATCGAGAAACATAAACTATAATTATATTCACTGCTTAAACATAATTTTATTCTGTATATCTGTACCCTCAGACATACATGACATTTGATGGGGGTGAGGTGGATTGGTGCCACAATCTAGAATGAAAAAGAACAAATCAATAAAGCAATAGCATTTTACAAACAGATGTTGGTAAATGTAACATACACTTTGGTACATAAATTAAATTTTGAGTTAAGGGAACCAGCTTAATAGGCCAGAAATTTGCTCAATGCATTTATGTGACAGAGCCATAACTCAGAAAACTCTTGTATATCCATCAGCACAGTGTGTAACATTAGTAGGCCTAAAGAATTCCCATACTGCACTGGTTCAGGTTTTGGTTCTGTTCTACTTCTGTTGCACCTGATCACCACCTCTCATGACAATTATTATGATATTGCATTAATCCAATACAAAGCCAGGTGTGGTGCAGGTCATGTGACCTAGATAATAAAACAATCTGTACTCATATACTAAGTTGCCGCCAGTATCAATACAATATTATAATATCAACTAGCCATATTTTATTTGTGAGAACTCATGGTAGCTCGTTTATAGTGTTGCCTCTGAGCGGCAAAGTATACTAATTATTGTGTAAATAGCTAGGTCTGGTCCAATTTTTTTTTTCTTTCATTAAACTGGCTTGCATGCATGCCATGTACCCAATGCTGGCCACCTGATCATATTATACCATGTGACATTTTCTGTTTCTTCTCTATATTGTTCACATAGAACACACACCCAAGAAAGAAAGGGTTATGACTTGCCTTCATTAGCCTGTGAAGGCTGGCAACAACACACAGCCAAGAAGCAGGACAGCAACATCAGATGACACCTGGTGTATCCCATCACCATAAACATCCGCCAGACTCCTTCCTCGTGATCAATAAAATTTACATTGAATTTTGCAGTTAGATATTCTAGCAGTACATGAACACACAGTCACATACTATTGATAGAGCGATCTGCTTACACAAGATATAACATTATAATCAAATAAATGCAAGTTGTAGACAACAATTTTAGTAAAAAATGATTTAGAGCAATAGGCCTACATTTAGCAACTGACTACATTGTTTCTTAACACTTGCTTAATGTAGGTCTGTAATATTTACAAGAGAATTTAGAAAATCGATTCAAGTAGGATTCAGTTCGACGTAGAATTTGTGGGGTACAATATAAAATTAAGCAAACAAGGGTCTGTAATTCATAATTGCATTCCCCCCCCCCCCCCCCCCCCCCGCCTACATTTAGCAAATTCATGACACACTAAGTAAAGATCTGTAATTCATAATTGCATGGTTTCCGCATATTTATTTATTTTCTTCCACAAACCTTACCATTAATTTTTTATCTTACTGAGCTGTGTATGTGTACTGGTGACAAGTAGTGAAGATGACCCTAGGCCATGTGCCAAGTGATCTTCAAACACTCACACCCAAAACCAGTGAAGATTAACAATAACTATCCAACGCAGATCTAGATATGACAAAAATCGTGCGCAATATTATAATGTCGAACAAGTTGTACAATTTTTCATCTGGTTTTTTAATCGTACTTGCATGTCAATTGTTCAGTATTGTACCCAGACCCACAGCAGCAGCTGCTCTGAAAATATGGATCTGGGTACAAGACTATAGCAGGCAAGCAAGAAAAGAGCCAAATGACGAGAGGAATACATCCTCAAAAGTAAGGTGGCAGATTAGAGTCGGTACAATGCTGATCTTGAAAATATTGGGTGTCGGCTCAAGACTGTTTATCAGTTAGCATACAAATGTTGAGCTGCAAGACCTCCTCCCCATACCTACATGTACAAAACCTCTCTGGTATACATAGGATTTGAAGGGCTGGGGTGGTGTAAAAAGAAAGTTAGCAAGTGATCAGTTGTGATAAACATAATAGTCACTGTAATTTTAATGCTATTTTTAATAGTGCTAAATATAGGCGGGCTATTAATCACACAACCTCAGCCCTTCACTTCTCAGAGAGAATGTTTTATTTATTTATATATATTGCACAACACATACAGTACAAGGACAATTGCTACACACCCTTAATTGCCTGAGTGGACCTGACCAAGTCCTACCGTAAATGTCTGCCAAGGCTGAAGGTTTGGGAGATGATAGCAAGGTGGGATGGCAGCCTTGAAAGGGTTAAATGAGCCTCCTAACTCCAATTGTCCAATGACTTCTGCTAAGGAAATGCAAGTCCACCTCAATTCAAGACATTTGGGACCTTTGGAGAGAAGCTTGTGGACCTCAGCTGCCCCACCAGATGACTGGGCAGAGTGGTGATGTTACAGCAACATCAAGTGCTGCAGGATTGTCCTGCATGTATACGTACCACCTATTAATCAGTACATCTTCAGGCCTGGTGTGGTCGCGATCCCTGGTAACTATGGCCCCTCTCTACACTCACCCTTAGATGGGCCTGGCGACAGAAGTCTGCTACCACATCTCACAGATTATTGTGCCATACAACCACATCCCCCCATGTCTGCAGGTCACTGCATGGTGACCAAGGGACCAGAGCAACATCAGGGCAAGAGGGGTACACAGTCCTTCCAGAAGTGTCCACACCCAGCCACCAGTATGGTATTCATTGAATTTCACAGGTGTGTATGGATGGGACCACAAGCAGCATAATGGCATCACACAAACAGAAGTAAAGTCCTGTTGGCTGGAATATTATCTCTGGCTGTGTAGGAAATCTGAAACAATGATTGTTTTTTTTTTTAAGTACATGTATTTAACATGACGTCATCACGGTGCAGTAACTGCAATTCCATTACCGTAACGTAGCGTACTCTCGAGGTCAATGGCAATCGTTCACGTCAGCACTGCAGGTATTTCGACTATACCTTGACTATACATCTCGATCTTTAAAACTTGACTATATCTCTGCTTAGCCGGTTCAATATATATAACTAGCGAAAGAGCGGAGCTTCATGGGGGGCTATCGCAGAAGATTCTCTCCATACCCGATACTTTCTTCAATTTACAGGCATAATTGTATAAACACCACAGCCGCTTAGGCTGGCCTGGGTAACCATTCATTGCAAATACAAACACAAAAATCGTCACTCCCCCACACATGTAGATATATTAAATGCACGTATAGATACACAAAACTTTGGCGAGCACACAATTAACGTTAACGCGTTAACGCTCACCCACACGTACAGGCACACGAGCACAGCACGCACACGCACGCACGCGCACACACACGCACACACACACACACGCGCGCGCGCGCACACACACACAACACACACACACACACACACACACACACACACACACACACACACACATACATACACACACACACGCATGCTCACACAAAGTAATAAAGCGCAGACCATCATTTTACTAGTACACTTACCTTTTTTCGATGGAAACTATATCTAGGAATTAATTTCGGCCGGGATTCAATAAGTTGACCGGCTTACACTACGCCTTGAAACTTGTACAAACATGAAGGCAAATAAAATATAAATGTCCTTACTTATAATTATTCAGAATACGGCTTCGATTTTATAATTACAATGTCATGTGTTGCGCCCATATTTTAAAACGCTAGCTATAATTCTATGACATGCATATAAATTATAGCTGTATCAAAATCATTACAATATGAAAACTAAAACAATAATACCCCCAACCCACTGAGATCGAAGTAAAATGATCTTGATATTGAACCTATGATGTCTATTGCTGATTTAATCATGCTATAACTATTATTTATAGAAAGTATGACTTCACAGAAAGAAAATCCTCATGTCATTTGTCGTTTAGTATTTAACTGACCACGCCTATAACAGCTTCCAACAGGAAAGCTTGAGCTTAGCAAAATTCTAAACAAATCAAAACTTTTTTTAAAAAATAACAAAATATAACTGAATCCAAATATTTTCAGAAACAAGAAAAGGACACACTAACACGTAGCAGTGGGACCATCAGTATCAGTGTCTGAC
This sequence comes from Spongilla lacustris, assembly GCA_949361645.1. Classification (NCBI taxonomy): domain Eukaryota; kingdom Metazoa; phylum Porifera; class Demospongiae; order Spongillida; family Spongillidae; genus Spongilla; species Spongilla lacustris. The sequence goes on along the minus strand of OX442426.1, from coordinate 7,197,074 downwards.
AAGTCGATAATAATGGCAGGTGAACTTGCTGGAACTGTGCACCACATGGACAATACAGTCCAGTTCATAGTAGATGCTGTTGCCTGCATCCTGAGGAGAAAGAAGCTTTTTCAACAAAGCTCTGAAAAATAGGCCTGGATTTGTTTCTTCTCCATATAAATGAGAGCTATGTGTATGTGACCATAGCAACTTACAGGTTGTTTATTTGTGTGCAAGCGTACACATCTCCAATACACAAAGTTTCACACACAAACTTACAGGTTCCCACGTTGGAAGAGGAACTTCCTTGACTACTTTGCCTGTGAGCTCATCAACAAAGCACAGCAAAGCCCTGGTGCCATCTTGTCCCTCTGGAAGGGTGATGACCACATGGAGGAGGTCCACCTCATTCTCATAATCCACATCTTGGATAGCTGACTGAGATAGGGAATGATGTAAAAGTTCCTTACTGCAAGTTAAATACATCTTTCAATATGTGGTAAATGTTACTGAAGGTAAGCATATCACTTTCAATTCCCATCCCCCTTCTTCCTTATGAAGTATTTTATTATTACATGTATCTCCTTTGGAAAAGGTGAGCTGACCTGACACAGACCCCATGACTAAGTAATATAGCATCCATCAAAGTACTGGTACAATGGAAGAAGACATCGCTTTGCATCCATAGACCATACAAGTTACGTTATGCGTCTGATACAACTAAATGTTATTGTCTTCTGTACATGAGGTTTGTGGGTTATACATGTGCAATAATGGTCGTGATATAAGGCACATGCTTTGCCAGTGTTCTCAAAATCAATTCACAAATACAATTACTATTTTGTGATTGCCTTTCCAAGGCCAATTGCCTTCAACTTTTTATTGTGTTGCACTAACTACACAGGCACACAGACATACCAAATGTGCACACAACTTACAGAGAAGTCTGTATAGACATCTGGAGGTGGCTTTCGAAGTTTCACAACACGCCCGTATGACGTTACAAATGTCTGCAAGAGCACGTGTGTAATAATAAATTATGTGTGCCACCCATGGTCATCTGGTAATGTGGCAATGCAATGATACATAATGCACACACATACACACATACAATGTACACATGCTCTTTTTATACACACATACATGCACATGGATATATATATCTGCAAACAAATGTATGCATTGTACACGTATGCTGATACTAACATTATTACTGACACACAGATCAATAACCACACACAGATCAATAACTACAATAACTATTTATATCTACACATAGATCAATAACTATTTATAACTACAAACAGATCAATAACTCACCTGCTCCCTTTGGGTATGGAGCTGTTTGAAGTCTATGTTGTAAAGTGTGACCAAGGACTGGGGACTGTCATAGGCATGGGAGATGTAGTAACATCTGTGGTGAGTACATAACAGGTGGTGACTGGGGAGGAGGGGGAGCATGGACTGGGGACTGTCATAGGCATGGGAGATGTAGTAACATCTGTGGTGAGTACATAACAGGTGGTGACTGGGGAGGAGGGGGAGTATGGACTGGGGACTATCATAGGCATGGGAGATGTAGTAACATCTGTGGTGAGTACATAACAGGTGGTGACTGGGGAGGAGGGGGAAGTATGTATGTACACAAGGCACCTCCGGCTGTTGGGACAGCACCTACAGTGTTCATGTATACACAACCAACCATTTTTGTTTGCACACGCAGACAAGCACACACACACAAAACACAATAACACAGCATCTACATGTATAAGCATGCCATATTTGGGTGGTTTCATTTGGCATTTCACGTAACAGCTTAAACCATCTCTCATTAGTAGTCTCCCTTTGCAAACCAATGATCTATAAAATAAAAAATTTAAAGGGCCACCAAAGAACAGGTTGTCACCCTACCCCATACATATGCTCTCCCCCTGGTGATCTTAGTCACAAAAGAAGGACAGCTCACGCTAAAGGGAAGTTACTCGTCTGAACGTATATATAAATTAATATCATAATCATGACGTGTAAATGCTCCACCAGTTGAAAAACGTTTTAAACTGGCCTGCATGATGCAGGATGAAGTTAGGCAGAGAGAGGTGATGGAGATGGAAATGTGCATAAGTATGTACAACCTTCCAGCACTCTGTTTAAATGCTTAAGGAACTTGCACTGTTTCCATAGCCCCCCACACGCACAAGTACACACACACACAAATACACACACACACACACACACACACACACACACACACACACACACACACACCGTTGCTTGCATACACTCCCTTTCACAGGTAGCACAACAACATACCATATTTGGGAGGAGGGGATTCTGACACTTGCATGCTTCAAATGCTTTTTATCTCCAACAATGTTTTGTGTCACTCCCTCTCTCTCTACCTCCCACCCTACTCCTTCCATCTCTCCCTCTCTCTCTCATTCCCCTACATACTAAATGGGAGGGTCCAATACATGTACAGGTGAGGCCTATCACATGGGAGGGGCCTATCACATGGGAGGGGCCTATCACATGGGAGGGGCCTATCACATGGGAGGGGCCTATCACATGGAAGGGGCCTATCACATGGGAGGGGCCTATCACATGGGAGGGGCCTATCACATGGGAGGGGCCTATCACATGGGAGGGGCAGCCTATCACATGGGAGGGGCCTATCACCTACTGTCACTTTTCAGGATCTAAGCATTTATAAAATCAAACATACATGTATACATGTTTGCAAAATATTTTTCATGTGCCTACTTGATAGGCATTTGTGTACATGTAGCTACATATAAATTTTATTTCTGTGAAATTTGCAAGTTGTGGAATTTTGTATTTTCAGTTTGTGCAAGCATGTACATGTACGTGGGAGGCACCAGTACCCACCTGAGTGTAGCCCCCGTGATGTACAGGATCTTCTGGTAGTCTTCAAAGTGGAACTCTGCTGTGTCTTTGTGGAAGCTGCTCTCACTTGATTTGCCTGCACAAACCTGCCCTATCTGATCCATGTGTGTGTGTGTGTGTGTGTGTGTGTGTGTGTGTGTGTGTGTGTGTGTGTGTGTGTGTGTGTGTGGTGTGTGTGTGTGTGTGGTGTGTGTGGTGTGTGGTGTGTGGTGTGTGTGGTGTGTGTGGTGTGTGTGGTGTGTGTGTGGTATGTGTGTGGTGGTGTGTGGTGTGTGTGTGTGGGGGGGTGGACAGCACATAGGCAGTATCTACATGCAACGTGGAAGCATTCAAACTTAGTGCAAAGGGTAAAACCATACAACATGTACACGTGTGACTCCGTGTGTACACAGGACCAGACACCACCACCTACACATTGACAACCACCTACATATTGACCACCACCTCAGCCATATATGCAAACGTTTACGTTTTTATTTTTTAAGATACATGTATAATGTGTACTACTGATAAAATTATTCTGATGTACATATACATGTGACACAACCTCCAAACTACAGCGTAATAAACTAATGTTGCTATCAATACAATAGCATAAGTCCACAAATAATGTCATTAAAGGCGGATGATGGCAGGTACGATCTCATCGGAATAGCTCCAGCATTGGCCCCCCATACCAGAATCATGCTACTTAGAAGGTTACGGACTAGGGGTCCCGGGTCCAAACTCACCCGTTCCCCCGTGTGCAGGGACACAATGTCGTACACGTTGCCGGTGGGATGGCTATGGATGTAGACTGTGGGGGATCCCCCAAACGTCACACCTATCTCTGTGGCACTCTTGACAGTGAACATGACGGGAGGGCATTCTGTATCCATGGAAACAAGGTACCCCCCCAATCAGTCAAAACAAAAGCAAGTGCAACACAAGTCAGTAAAATACTGAATTGCCATATACGTACAACAACATTGCTGTTCCTACATGTACACTGTAGGAACAGCAATGCACATGTACATGCATACATGTATGCATATGCACTTTTTTTTTTGAGAACAGTAGTAAGGTTTTAAAATTTTTGTACCCTTCCATCCACTACCCATTTAACCCCTTCTACCCCCCTCCCCCCCAGCGATCCTATCATGGCTATGCCCCACCCTCCAAAAGTCCCCACCTACATGTAAATGTACATTGTACACATGCACCATACAGTAAGGCCCTCTTCCCCATCCCTCCTCGCTTTTCCCCTCCCTCCTCCTTTTCCCGTCTTGCCCCTCCCTCCTACCTCCCATATTGCCCCCCCCCTCCTCCCTTCCCTATTGCCCCTTCCTCCTCCCTTCCCTCCTCCCTCCCCTCTTGCCCCTCCCTCCTCCCTCATGGTACAGATGCCACACCTTCTATCTTCACAGTGATGGGGATACCAAACCCATCCTGCCCAATGATCCCCGTGACGCCCCCATCCAAGGTCACATGTGCCCCTATCTTGGGGTGGACCACAGTGCAGTTCTGCAGGATCCAGTGGAGGCTGTAGAACCTGTAGAACTTGCTGCTATGCACTATCAGCAGTATGTCCTCCTGCACAATGGCATCCCTGATGTCATAGCCAAATATCTGAAGTAAGGGGGAGCATTTACTCAATGGAGTAGAACAAGTAATCTACTATATCTAAACCAGCAGAATTTCTTTTTCTTTTATTAAAGAAAGCCAGCAGATCAATGGGTTAAACAAACAATAAAACTAAAAGGTTAACGTACATGTAAGACCAAAAGGTTAACGTACATGTGTGTAAAAATTTTGCACAACACCCTGGTGCACAGCTGCTTGCACTATACATGTACATGTACATGGCACAATGCATTTTAAATGTTCGAGTAAGTAATGCCTCACTCCTGCCCTCCTCCCTCCCTTCCCTTCCATTCATCCCTCCCATCCTCCTACCTTTCACCCCCCCCCCCCACTCCCCTAGTACTCCCTAATCCCTCTCACACCTTCCTGTCAATAGGAATGTTGGCCACAAGTTCCAGCGGCAGGACCTTGAAGATGGCTATGGTCATGAACCTTGAATCCTCCTCGGGCCCAGGGTCATTCCTCCTCAGCACTGGACGCGGGTACATTATAGACTTCACCTGCACAGTGTGTAGGTAGTCAGCCCAAGACAGGTACCTGGGGAGGAGGAGGCGGAGGAGGAGGAGGAGGAGGAGGAGGAGGAGGAGGAGGAGGAGGAGGAGGAGGAGGAGGAGGAGGAGGAGGAGGAGGAGGAGGAGGAGGAGGAGGAGGAGGAGGAGGAGGGGGGGAGGAGGAGGGGGAGGAGGAGGAGGAGGGGGAGGAGGAGGAGGAGGGGGAGGAGGAGGAGGAGGGGAGGAGGTGGAGGGGGAGGAGGGGGAGGGGGAGGAGGAGGAAGAGGAGGAGGAGGAGGGAAGGAAGATATGATGACAGGTGTAAGAGAGGTGTGTGGTTGCAAAGGAGTGAGGACATGGGGAGAAGTGGTTCTGTTGGGCGGTACAGGAGCAACTCAAGAGGACTGTAAGATGTGTGCTCCTCTGTGTACCCTACACCTCTGTGTACCCTACACCTCTGTGTACCCTACAACTCTGTGTACCCTACACCTCTGTGTACCCTACAACTCTGTGTACCCTACACCTCTGTGTACCCTACACCTCTGTGTACCCTACACCTCTGTGTACCCTACACCTCTGTGTACCCTACACCTCTGTGTACCCTACACCTCTGTGTACCCTACACCTCTGTGTACCCTACACCTCTGTGTACCCTACAGTAAATAGGTCTGCTTGTAAAGGATCAGTGAAATGGCTAAGCTATATTAGTGGAAACAATACAGAAAGAGTTACACACTTTCCTAAGTTCTGAATAAGATATTCAAAGCTGATATTTTCATTTACAAGTACTAAGTAATGCATCAGGTTCTGGATGATATGAATCTGAAAGCCAAGATAACAACATGCTATTAGACGGAATAAAAAGTTTTTTTTTTAAAACATCGTTTTGTAATAATGAATCTCCATCTACAATTATCATATGTGGATCCCTAGAGTATTGAGTTGTACATATCGAGTATACAGAACATGGGAGGCTTTATGTACAAGCTGCTGGTACAGACTGGGGACCAGACCTATTTACTGGACCCCAGACTACAATCAAATCAAGAGAATCGTTCTCATTTTGCCATTCGTATGACAACAGTACTGCAGAACAGCTTAAACATGCACCGCTGCTGTGATACATTCCGAAGAAGCAACAAAATGTAGTTGAGGGGATTTTAGTTGTAAAATGTCATTCCTTAGGATTGTGGGTTTGGGGCAGTGGTGGTGGGGGAGGGGGTGGGGGGAATGGTACCCCTACAGGTGGGACAACTCAAGAAGACTGTAAAATGTGCGCACCTTTTAACTGTCATATCAGGCTATTATATGTGCACCAGCAGATCAGCTACCATCCTTTTTTTTAAGCATGAGAAATATAGCATTCTAAGGTACCAGTAGGCCTATGTGGCATGTGAACGCAATTATGGTTACTGCCACAGAAAACGTTTCCCTTTACAAGGTGTATGGCAACCACCACATGTACCTTGCATGTGCTATCAAAGTCCTCATCTCTAAACAAGAAGGTACAATGGTGCCCAGGACAACCTCCTTCCATTTATTCCCCTTCATTCCCCTCCTTCTCCCTCCTCCTTTGCTTCCCTTCCTTCCCATCTTGTCCTTGGGCACACAAAGGAGAGCATCCAAGGAAGAGAAGGAGGAAGGGAAGAGAAGGGGAGGAGGAGAAGGAAATTAAATAGGGAAGGGAAGGGAAGGGGGAGAAGGAACTGGAAGGGAAGGGGGAGAAGGAAGGGAAGGACGGAAATGAAGGTAAGACAAGAAGAAGTGATTTAAAGTGGGGCATTGTATCCCCTCCCAGCACCAGGGGGCACACACTATCCTTTGCACTATGGTTTCTTACTAACAGCAAGTTGGTAACAAGAGCCTATTAATATCATTGGTTCCACTTGAATTGTATGTGCATTTTAATAATTATAACTAAATCTTTAGTATTTACCCAACAAAGAATTTTAACGTGTGCCTAAGTATCTATGGTGTAACAATTTGTTATGTACTATGTACAGTACTGCATATTCCCCCCCCCCCCCCCCCCCCAACCCCATCGAAAAATGGTTGGTGTTAAAGCTTCATTTCAACATTTCAGGAAAGAACTAGAACTCCAACAGGATTTTAGAATGGCATGCAGCTGCATTTATGATTACATGTATTCCGATACGCTCATTTTAAAAACGAGCCTTTTTTTCCGGTGGGGGTGGGGGCGGGGGGAGGGGTGGAGTTATATGCCAGTGTATATAATTACTAAACCTCTTACATCATGCTGTTGCAATATTTCTGTAAAGAGTGTTCTGTGAAAATTTGTGCAGCCAAATGGAATGCTTTATCAATCAATACCCACATAATCAAGATCCAAAATTAAACCATAACTAATAATTTGATTAGAGTTTCAACCGTACCAGCAGGAGGTTGGCAGTAGGCTTGGCCTCCAGTGAAGCAAGCCTGACCTTGGTGAGGGAGAACGCTAGGGCTATCCTGGCAAGATGATCTGCTAGCTGAGCCCTTGTGTGCTCCAGTGTTTTGTAAATATAGTAGTATAGTAATGTAGTACCGGTATAATGATATTATTTAGCAGTTAAGAAATTAATGCAAAACTTCATTACGTATACGTATATCTTCTAAGAAGTTTTATAATGAGATATGTACTTGATTATTGGGATAGTTTTTCCATCATCAATAATTTGATTGGAAAATTTCATTACAACGCTTACCTAATTTCTGAAGTTTTTAAGTCAGCAGATGATGCAATGCAACCAGTGGACAATAATCTGCACAGCATCAGCCCCACTATCGATTAGTGCTTGGTACCACACAGAACCTTCTCAAAATGAAGTGAATAACTTGTAAGTGACGGCTGCCCCCAAAGCTTGACTCTAAACCTTAAGCTGCAAATTAACAGGTCTTATTTCTTGGTCATTTAAGGCACTAGATTTTAAAAAAGCAGCTGGGGTGTAACCCCAGATCCCTACAGGAAAGGGGACATTCCCTCCTAGACCCTCCTCCATTTAACCACCCATCCTCACCCCCGCCTCCCCCCACCCCCCAATATTATTTTTATGCCAGCCACGTGCAAAGCCACACCCACCTAAATCTGATGGTTGAAGACAGGTACACAGTCCTCAGCACCTGACCTGTGTCTGCATCGAGGAGCTTGAGGTAGCCATCAGTGGTGAGCACTAGAAGACACACACACTGCTCTTCAGGGGTGCAGGGATAATGCCGCTACATGGGCCCCAAGTGGGGAGGAGGAGGAGGGGGAGGGAAGGGGGGAGTCACACACATCCTTCCGCACATACATGTACATATGCCCACATGTACTTCTGCATGAATGCTCAAGTGTTGTGTGTGCACATGTGTGTGTGCATGTGTGTGTGTGTATGTGTATGTGTGTGTGCATGTATGTGTATGTGTATGTGTATGTGTATGTGCGTGTATGTGTGTGTATGTGTATGTGTTGTATGTGTTTGTATATGTATGTGTTTATGTGTATGTGTGCGTGCATGTATGTGAGTGTGCATGTGTGTTTGTGTATGTGTGTGGATGTGTGTGTGTGTGCATACATGCCTTGGACCCACCACTGCCCCATGGTACACCACCACTGATCCCACACGAGCTGAGGACTGGCTGTCAGGGAGAGTGTAGAGGTTGTGTGGCTTCCCATCCTTGCCGTCCCTACAAGTGGCAGGAAGAGGGAGGGAGGAAGAAGGGGAGGAGAGAAGGGAGGGAAGGAGGGGAATGGGAAAGAGAGGAAGAAGGGAGGGAGGAGTGGAGAGGAGAAGGGGAGGAAAAGAGAGAGGAAAGAGAGGGAAGGGGAGGGAAGGGGAGGGAAGGAGAGGGGAAGGGGAGGGAAGAGAGGGGAAGGGGAGGAAAAGAGAGAGGAAAGAGAGGGAAGGGGAGGGAAGGGGAGGGAAGGAGAGGGGAAGGGGAGGGAAGAGAGGGGAAGGGGAGGGAAAGAGAGGGCAGGAGAGGGTAAGGAGAGGGAAGGAGAGGGAAGGAGAGAAGACATCACGGGTACATGTATAGTTTAAGTGAGGTGTAGGACTTGTACCAAGGTTTATTTAATTTTGATTACATCATTGAAAAAGCCCTAATCAGTTCTGGCTTTGTCTTAGTCCAATACTTTGTTTATAATTTTAGAAAAAGATCTTTCACATGACTTTAGAGGACTCGACATTTAGCAGAAACATTATTATTAAAGGGAAAAATTTGAACCTTGCACTAGTTCATCCTAACGCAACATCTAACATTGATCACTAACATTTTGATTTGTACGTGTAGCCATTTGAAATCATGAAATTATTTTATTTAACAAATCACACCCGTTATCTATCTAATTTCAATACTTAAGTGTATGTTACACTTCAACGACAACATCTTGAGGGACTACGAATGGCATCCAAACCAAACACCTAGGCTTCAATCTGGCTGTGAAAGGCATTACTGCAATTGACCATGTGACTGGTGCATTGATCGTGACATTTAATTGCACTAATACATGTACTTCCTCCTTTCCTCCTCCCCAGTCCAGCCCCCTCAAATGTCATGCACAACAAGGCAAGCCATCATACCAGGGAAAGTATGAATATTACAACTTGGTGTACTGCTTATAAGGCACTCAAACACGGTACTGGTTATTGACTCACCAAATCAAGCCATCAATCCTTACAACCCCTTCTCTCCCCCTCCCCACCAAACACACCAAGCCACAGGCACATACTCACAGGAAGTAACACTGCTTGTGGTTTTCGAAGTACATCCTCCTGACAACAAGACAACAAAAGAACAGTCAGTTACATGTGCAAATATCACACACCTTACCAGGACTCACCTGTCCATACCAATGCAAACAGGCCTGGAAGACTCCATTTTCCACACTGGTACGAACTCTGATTGGGTCTGCATGTGGACATGAGAACACATGAGAGCGTCACCATGCCATGTGAACATGCATGGGAACGTGAGAGTGTCACCACACCACGTGAACATGGGAACATGAGAGTGTCATCATGTCATGTGAACATGGGAACGTGAGAGCGTCATCGTGCCATGTGAGCATGGGAACGTGAGAGGGTCATCATGCCATGTGGGCACGGGAACGTGAGAGTGTCACCATGTCATGTGGGCATGGGAACGTGAGAGGGTCAACCGTGTCATGCCTGATTTATTAACGTGGACGTGAAAACTAGCATGAGCGGACCTACATGTGGGCCGGCAAGTATTGGACAGGCCCACATGCGGAGAAGAAGAGGCCTGCCCCTCAAAAATGGGAAAGAACAGGCAAGCATCAATAAACGATGTGAAGCCACAGTGACACAACTGCATGCACACGCATGAAGGGGGAAATCGCACGTTACGTGATAGGCCTACCTACATGTATGAAATGCAAACAACACGGAGATCACTTCCTCTTCCTTCACCTCCTCCCCCTCCCACCCTTCTACCCCCTCAACTCCATCTCCCGCTCGACTTTCTTTCTCTGGGAAGCTATCTACCTCAAGGATAACAGTTCGCAACATGGTACAGCTTAAAGTGTCCATGCGGTTGCATTCCGAAGACGTCTCCCGCTCGTAGAGGAGACCCAATATGGATCTCTGGCACTTTAGCCGTCCCATGTCATGTGAGTTGTTCAACAGTACCGTTGCTTGCAGACATAAACAACACAACAATTTATAGTGTGCCCAGACTCAATTTACTAGCATGGGTGTCAGTTTCGGTACATTTCGGACTGGGTACGTGACTAGGGGCACCCCCAACATACTTCTAATTAACACTATGAATTCACTTTTCGGTCCTTCACACTTTGCAATCAAACGTTCATTGCAACGGACGAAAGTGAGAGTGCTGAAAACGCCCAGAGGTAAATTCACTCATATAGTAGTGTCGTTATCGAGGAGCGGGGGGAGTGCTCCGGTTCGGGTGTTGCTTAGTCTAGAATTAAGACAACACCCCTCCGTATTTAAGCCCACGTATCAGTATTTTCATATGCATCTTGACTCTGAGTCACACATAGCATAGATTAAAGACCTACGTCCCGTAAGGTTATTAATCTACGCAGACATGCAGGACAGTATTTATTGCAGGTAAATGTACCACATTTAATTTAAAAAAATACAGATCCAATTAAATACATCACAGTGACCCATTGGCCAATCGTATTTGTATGCGCAGCGTTTGTAACTGACTGCCATCTCATTGCTGCTTTTAAATTTGCTGTTCAGTAAAAAAAAAAATTGTACGGTATAATTGTGCAATCAGATAGGCCTGCCGGATCCGAAGCCATACAAATGATACTAATTATCGTGAAATTTATAACTAACCAACGCGTTGCCAGCTGTTAATGTTTGTCTCGACTGTTGCAACAGAATCATGGCTGCTGCTGCGCGAGCAGAACCTTGGACCGCCGTCGACTCAGACAATCTGACGGGACTGACCGAACTCAACGAGCGAACCCTGCTCAAGTGCCTCGAGCAGCGCTATGGGCAGGATCTCGTTTACACGGACGTAGGCGACATCCTGGTCGCAGTCAACCCGTTCCGCCCTCTGCCCATCTACGACAAGAGATGGACAGCTGCCTACGCCCGCCCGGACGTGAGCGGGCTCGCGCCCCACATCTTCAAGGTAGCCGCGCGCGCCTACAACTCGCTCGTGCAGGCCAAGCGAGACCAGGTGTGCGTCATCAGCGGAGAGAGTGGAGCGGGGAAGACGGAGTCGGCGAAATTCGTTATACGACAGGTGAGAGAACAAAATGAATACTTATACAACGCGGACAAGTAGGCTTACACGTATTATCATAAATTATTCGTGTTCCATGTATTATATTTTTATTTTTAAAATTTGGTCTCCAGGCGATGGACATGTGTCTGTCTGCAGGGGTCGGGCACAGCATACAGCAGAAGATTGTGGAGGTGAGTTATTGTAGTAATGTAAAAATTAAAAAAAACACTACATTTTGTTGTGGTTTCACCTGTACTGAAGTGTGTTGGGTGAGCTTCTGTGCAGAAATGCACACACACACACACACACACACACACACACACACACACACACACACACACACACATACACAATACAACGTGTACACGTACACGTACACATGCACTTGCACTCACCCAAGTTTGAACACATGAATACTCATACAAGCATGCATACTCACACACAACACATACTTACATACATGCACCTACACACATGCATACTCTCACACACACACACACACACACACACACACACACACACACACACACACACAAATGTACACACTCATACCTTTACCCTACTAGCTCAATCCACTTTTGGAGGCATTCGGAAATGCTCGGGACAGCACTAAATGACAACTCAAGCAGATTTGGGAAGTTCATTCAGCTCATCTTTCAGCCTAACGGGAGGATTGTGGGGGCGGGACTGGACCAATATCTCCTGGAGAAGTCACGCGTGTGTGTGCAGGGAGAGAAGGTATGGATTGTGTGGAGGGAGAGGAGAGGTTGTGTGGAGGGAGAGGAGAGATTGTGTGGAGGGAGAGGAGAGATTGTGTGGAGGGAGAGAAGAGATTGTGTGGAGGGAGAGGAGAGATTGTGTGGATGGTTAGAGGGAAGGTTAGAGATTGTGTGGAGGGAGAGGAGAAATTATGGATTGAGTTTCTGCATGCTGTAGGGAGAGGGGCGGTAAGGGATTGGGTTATGAGTGCAGGGGTAGAAGGTATGGACTAGGATTACATTTATCCAACACGATTGTAATGCTTTCATTGGTAACACAAGGCGCGTGTTCTGAACTGCTGTTAAATATGTAATTAGCAATTGGCCCAACATCTGGCATGTGCTGGATGTGTATAGGGACATGGGAGGGAGGATGTGTGGGTGGGGACATGGGTAGGCAGGATATGCGGGTGGGGACATGGGAGGGAGGATGTGTGGGTGGGGACATGGGTAGGCAGGATATGCGGGTGGGGACATGGGGAGGGAGGGATGTGTAGGTGGGGACATGGGAGGGAGGATGTGTAGGTGGGGGACATGGGTAGGCAGGATATGCGGG
>OX442426.1:7161538-7183855 GCA_949361645.1 Spongilla lacustris | reverse complement strand
ATCATAAATTATTCGTGTTCCATGTATTATATTTTTATTTTTAAAATTTGGTCTCCAGGCGATGGACATGTGTCTGTCTGCAGGGGTCGGGCACAGCATACAGCAGAAGATTGTGGAGGTGAGTTATTGTAGTAATGTAAAAATTAAAAAAAACACTACATTTTGTTGTGGTTTCACCTGTACTGAAGTGTGTTGGGTGAGCTTCTGTGCAGAAATGCACACACACACACACACACACACACACACACACACACACACACACACACACACACACACACATACACAATACAACGTGTACACGTACACGTACACATGCACTTGCACTCACCCAAGTTTGAACACATGAATACTCATACAAGCATGCATACTCACACACAACACATACTTACATACATGCACCTACACACATGCATACTCTCACACACACACACACACACACACACACACACACACACACACACACACAAATGTACACACTCATACCTTTACCCTACTAGCTCAATCCACTTTTGGAGGCATTCGGAAATGCTCGGACAGCACTAAATGACAACTCAAGCAGATTTGGGAAGTTCATTCAGCTCATCTTTCAGCCTAACGGGAGGATTGTGGGGGCGGGACTGGACCAATATCTCCTGGAGAAGTCACGCGTGTGTGTGCAGGGAGAGAAGGTATGGATTGTGTGGAGGGAGAGGAGAGGTTGTGTGGAGGGAGAGGAGAGATTGTGTGGAGGGAGAGGAGAGATTGTGTGGAGGGAGAGAAGAGATTGTGTGGAGGGAGAGGAGAGATTGTGTGGATGGTTAGAGGGAAGGTTAGAGATTGTGTGGAGGGAGAGGAGAAATTATGGATTGAGTTTCTGCATGCTGTAGGGAGAGGGGCGGTAAGGGATTGGGTTATGAGTGCAGGGGTAGAAGGTATGGACTAGGATTACATTTATCCAACACGATTGTAATGCTTTCATTGGTAACACAAGGCGCGTGTTCTGAACTGCTGTTAAATATGTAATTAGCAATTGGCCCAACATCTGGCATGTGCTGGATGTGTATAGGGACATGGGAGGGAGGATGTGTGGGTGGGGACATGGGTAGGCAGGATATGCGGGTGGGGACATGGGAGGGAGGATGTGTAGGTGGGGACATGGGAGGGAGGATGTGTAGGTGGGGACATGGGTGGGCAGGATATGTGGGTGGGGATTGGGAGGGAGGATGTGTGGGTGGGGACATGGATCGGCAGGATATTGGGGGGTGGGGACTATTGAAGGCAAAACATGTTTGTTGTTCAGCTGACCTCCACACAGTAAAGATATTGGAGTAACTGCACTGTCATTTTGGATTGTGTGGTGAAGCCATGTCCTACATGTAGTAGTTAACTCTACTCTAGTAGTAGGGTGTTCCCGTCACTCTCCCATCACTCTACCCTAGTCCCCGTCACTCTACCCTAGTCCCCGTCACTCTACCCTAGTCCCCATCACTCTACCCTAGTCCCCATCACTCTACCCTAGTCCCCATCACTCTACCCTAGTCCCCATCACTCTACCCTAGTCCCCATCACTCTACCCTAGTTCCCATCACTCTATCCTAGTCCCCATCACTCTACCCTAGTCCCCATCACTCTACCCTAGTCCCCATCACTCTACCCTAGTCCCCATCACTCTACCCTAGTCCCCATCACTCTACCCTAGTCCCCATTACTCTACCCTAGAGCACTTGTCCCCATCATGTCCTTGCTTTGCAATGTGTTTTTAAGATGTGCAGCATCAAGTCTCCCAGGACACGAGATATGTGCAAGCAATGCACCACACTTCTCTTATTAAAGCCTCCCCCACTCATGAATTTTTTTTTTAATCCAAGGCACTGCAACGATAATTAGTGTCATTTGAATGGCTTAATGATTATTTGCATAAAATATACACATGCCCTATTTGTAAATGTTTCTCGAATCAAATATCAAATCAAAATTATAATCTGAACAATTAAGACTTATGAAACACCCAGATTTAACTTTTTTTAATTTTGATAGGAAATCATGGCACTTTGTGTACCAGTCTTCTTGGGCAACGTCTTGGTCCATTTGGGCCAAGGTGTGCCACAAATGGCGTCATTGTTTGTTACAATTGAATATTTGGTACATGTATGTATCGAAACCATTGATAATTTCTTAGTGTATTTAAAAAAATTAAAATGTTTTATTTATTTATTAATTATTAATACGATACTGCAAAAAATTGGACTGATCTATTCAGTTTTAATGATGATGTAAATCTTGCCTCAATCGGCCAAGATATTGTCCAAGATCCATTTTGCTAGAACCAGCAAACGTTACAATGATACATAACAGTGTATAACATGCTTACAGTAAGTACAAATACTAGTGATGGATGAAATCTAACTGCTCCCCTTCCCCTTCCCCTTGCACACACACACACTCCATGCACCAACACATCTGCGTTTTGCAGGAAAGGAATTTCCATATTTTCTACTTCCTCTTTGCAGGCCTCACTTCTCAGGAACAGCAGCAGCTACATTTAAAGGTATGCGCGATTAACCTTGTTTGGAACTTGTATTATTATCTTTTGTATGCATGTGTCGTACATGTACATGTATCGGTGTGTTTCTGTATATGCGTATGTGTGAGTAACCTGTTGCATGTACTTGTATAAGACTGTCAGTTTCTGTTAGTAAGTTCATCCCTGAATTAATTGCCCCTGAATGAATTTTCTGTTAATGTTGCTGCTATGGTACTTAATTGACTATTTTTCCCCTCCCTCCCTCTCCCTCCCCTCCCCTCCCTCCCCTCCCCCTCCCCTCCCCTCCCCCTCCCCCTCCCCCTCCCTCCCCTCCCCCTCCCCCTCCCCCTCCCCCTCCCCCCCTCCCCTCCCCCTCCCCCTCCCCCTCTGCCCTCCCCCTCCCTCCCCTCCCCTCCCCCTCCCCTCCCCTCCCCTCCCCTCCCCTCCCCCTCCCCCCCCCCCCTCCCCCCTCCCCCTCCCCCTCCCCCTCCCCCTCCCCCTCCCCCTCCCCCTCCCCCTCCCCCTCCCCCTCCCCCTCCCCCTCCCCCTCCCCCTCCCCCTCCCCCTCCCCCTCCCCCTCCCCCTCCCCCTCCCCCTCCCCCTCCCCCTCCCCCTCCCCCTCCCCCTCCCCCTCCCCCTCCCCCTCCCCCTCCCCCTCCCCCTCCCCCCTCCCCCTCCCCCTCCCCCTCCCCCTCCCCCTCCCCCTCCCCCTCCCCCTCCCCCTCCCCCTCCCCCTCCCCCTCCCCCTCCCCCTCCCCCTCCCCCTCCCCCTCCCCCTCCCCCTCCCCCTCCCCCTCCCCCTCCCCCTCCCCCTCCCCCCTCCCCCTCCCCCTCCCCCTCCCCCTCCCCCTCCCCCTCCCCCTCCCCCTCCCCCTCCCCCTCCCCCTCCCCCTCACTCTCCCCCTCCCCCTCCCCTCCCCTCCCCTCCCCTCCCCCCCCTCCCCCTCCTCCGGTCCCCTCCCCCTCCCTCCTCCCCTACCTCTCCCCCTCAGCACCCCACTGAGCATCACTATCTCAACTCATACAAGAACCTTGTAGCAGACTGCAGCTCAGCTGAGAACAGGTGATCATCTGTGCACACACACCTGTACACACATGTACTGTAGAGTCCGCATATAGTAGTCCCACACCATCCACCACCCACCACCCACCACCCACCACCCACCACCCACCACCCCCACCCCCCACCCACAAAAAGTGGCCCGTGTTTAAACAAGTGTATCTCCATGAACATTAACGTTTGGAACCGCATACCTGTTAAACATTTCAGAAAAGGACTGGTAGTGCAACAGGATTGTAAAGAATAGCATGCAGCTGCACTAACAATGTGCTCGTTTAAACACAAGCCTTTTTTGGTAGGGGGGGTGAGAGGGGGGACTATATGCAGTAGTACTCTACAGTGCATGTAAGATTTGGTGGTCAAGTTTGGCAAACAGGTTTGGTAGTCAGGTTTGGTGATCAGGTTTGGTGGTCAAGTTTGGCAAACAGGTTTGGTGATCAGGTTTGGTGATCAGGTTTGGTGATCAGTTTTGGACTTGATTATAAGGTTTTGTGGTCAGACTTGATGATTGGGTTTGTTAGTCAGGTTTGGTGATCAGGTTTGGTGATCAGGTTTGGTGATCAGGTTTGGTGGTCAGGTTTGGTAGTCAGGTTTGGTGATCAGGTTTGGTGGTCAGGTTTGGTGGTCAGGTTTGGTGGTCAGGTTTTGCTTTATATGTTTGTGTACATATTTATTCACAGAGCTGCATTTATGGCTGTCTTGGACAGCATGAGGAAGATGGGATTCAATGAGGAAGAGATTGCCGACGTCCTCAAGCTATTGGCAGCTGTACTTCTTATCGGAGACATTGTAAGACATAACAGAGGGATTGTTGGCAGGTGTGTCAAAAGGGGAGGGGGAGGAGGGGGGAGGGGGTGGCACAATTACCAAGATATTCACATTTTGATTGGTCATTTATCATCGTCTTGAGTGCCCGGGATGTTGTTCACACAGGAATGCTTCGATCAAGTGAAGTCATTCCATTCAAGGTCTTCTTAACAGATTGCATGTATATGTGGGTACATACAGCCTCCATTACATACAAACAGGCATGTGTGGGGTACGTACATGTACATCCTCCATTATGTACAAACATGTATATGTGGGTACATACAGCCTCCATTACGTACATAAATGTATATGTGCCAAAACTGCAAGTGGACATTGATGATAACTACATACATGTTCCACCCTACCCTGATCTATATGTGGGCCTGGGGACCCTACCCTTCAGAACACCCCCTTTGTGATCTATATGTGGGCCTGGGGACCCTGCCCTTCAGAGCACCCCCCCTTTTGTGCTTACAGGAGTTTGAAGGGGATAAAGACAGAGCCAGCGTCAGGGGCAAGGAGGTCCTCACCTCTGTGGGCTCCCTCCTCCAGCTGAGCAATGTCAGCGAACTAGCGGCAGCCATGACCACACTCGAGAGTACCACCAGAGGCAAGAGGCCACGCCCACACAGTTCCCCCTTGAGATGATGCATGTCCGTACCATGGGTACAAGCATGAACACTCACATGCCCACACATATGCATACCTACAGGTACCCACTCCCCCCACACACACAACACACACATGCACACATACACATACATACCCACCCCCACATGCCCATCCATACACACACACAATACACATGCACACACACATACATACATACATGTATACACGTGTACAAAAACACACACATACATGTACAAGTACACACACACACATACATATACATACGCACACACAACACACACATACATACACACACACACATACACACACACACACACATTCCTATATTCCTATATATCATTCAGTGATGTAGTTCCCAAGTGGCTAAACCCCGCCCCCTCACCCAGGTGAGACGGTAGTGAAGTTTTACTCACCTGACAAGGCTGGAGATGTGAGGGATGCTCTGGCCAAGGCCCTCTACTCCAGGATGTTCTACTGGATCGTGATGAAGATCAACCTGTGCCTGCAGCCAGAGCCCTCGGATGACCACCTCCACATTGGTGTGTGCCGCTAGCTGTAGGGGTGTGGCCTAGGGGTGCACTTGTACATGGGGGTGTGGTCAAGGGTGTACGTGGGGTGTGGTCGAGGGTGTGCATGGGGGTGTGGTCGAGGGTGCACTATGGCTGTGCATGGGGGTGTGGTCATTCCTACCACTGTTACCATAACTAAACCTGTGCATTGTTTGGTTTCTTTACAAGTGTGGGGGGTTTGTACGTAGCTGAATGAGTTTGTTTTCCATCACCACAGCTGCATGCTCTCAACAACCTACAGTGTAGATTGAGCATAACTATTTATGCGGAGGTTAGAATTAAAGGGAGATGGAGTAATTTTGGGTGTAGGGTAGAGCAAATTTTGCTCCTGACACCAACTTTCCACCACGAGTCCACATCCAGTGTCAAATTACACCCGGGGTACATGGCACCCAGAGCTCCAAACATTTGAAAGTTAATGTGCAAAATTAAAGCATTCGACCTGCCTTGTCCCCAGTCCACTTTGCAGATGAGGTGTGCTGTACTTAGTGCTTTATACAGATGGGGAGATGTCACAAGGGTTGTGCCCTTTCTTTGTAAATGATGCTACTTAGCATTTGTTTTGCAACATTATAGTTCCTTCTCTGAAAGATAACCACGCCCCATTTTTTTTAAAAGGAATCTTGGACATCTTTGGTTTTGAGAACTTTGCAGTAAACAGCTTTGAGCAGCTTTGCATCAATCTGGCCAACGAGCAACTGCAGCAGTACTTCAACCACCAGATCTTTGCCATGGAGAAGGTCAGCTAACTTTTAGTTACCAGTCCCCAGCCCTTTTGTCTTAGTCTTGGATGTCATCCCTACTAGTTCCCATCCTTCCCCTACTAGTCCCCATCCTTCCCCTACAAGTCCCCATCCTTCCCCTACTAGTCCCCATCCTTCCCCTACTAGTCCCCATCCTTCCCCTACTAGTCCCCATCCTTCCCCTACTAGTCCCCATCCTTCCCCTACTAGTCCCCATCCTTCCCCTACTAGTCCCCATCCTTCCCCTACTAGTCCCCATCCTTCCCCTACTAGTCCCCATCCTTCCCCTACTAGTCCCCACCCTTCCCCTATAGTCCCCAACCTTCCCTTACTAGTTCCCATTCTTCTATCATTCCCCTGCCTTCCCTGTAGAATAGCCCCACATCCCTCCATGTACACGCATGCGTGCTCTAAGCATGCTTGCTGGCCATTACTTCAGGGTTAACATTCTGTGTGTACATTTGTATGACACATGCACATACAATATGCACATGTGTACATGCACACACACATGTACACATACACATACAAAAACACATGTGCACATGCGCACACGTCTGTATACTATCGTGCATATTTTGTGTATGTTTGTATAACACATGCATACATGTGTACATGCACACACACATGTATACATACACAGACAAAAACGCATGCGCACACATGTCTGTGTACAATCATGCACATTTTGTGTACCTTTGTATAACACATGCATATACAATACGTACATGTGTACATGCACACACACATGTTCACCTACACATA
The DNA here is from genome assembly GCA_949361645.1 of Spongilla lacustris. Taxonomy (NCBI): domain Eukaryota; kingdom Metazoa; phylum Porifera; class Demospongiae; order Spongillida; family Spongillidae; genus Spongilla; species Spongilla lacustris. The sequence continues at coordinate 7,176,772 of OX442426.1, read as the reverse complement.
CATAAACGCATGCACACACATGGATGTGTTCAATCATGCACAAATACGTGTGCACTCGCACACCATTGCAGGTGGAGTATGCCAAGGAGGGACTGAAAGACCTCGACATCACCTACAGCGACAATACCGCCGTCCTGAACTTATTCCTGCTCAAGCCAGGTGGCATTCTTTCACTGCTGGATGAACAGTGCAAGGGAGTGAATGTGAGTATGCAGTCCTGGATATGTAGTATGCAGTCCAGGATATGTGGGTAGTGCAATTACTGGCCCTCTGGCTTTGGTCTTCTCTTTGCCACTTTACACTCCTTGTTCTATCCTCGATCCCTCCCTTCCTCCCTCCCTCCCTCCCTCCCACCCTCCCTCTCTCCCTCCCTCCCTCCCTCTTCCCTCCCTCCCCCTCCCTCCCTCCCTCCCTCCCTCCCTCCCTCCCTCCCTCCCTCCCTCCCTCCCTCCCTCCCTCCCTCCCTCCCTCCCTCCCTCCCTCCCTCCCTCCCTCCCTCCCTCCCTCCCTCCCTCCCTCCCTCCCTCCCTCCCTCCCTCCCTCCCTCCCTCCCTCCCTCCCTCCCTCCCTCCCTCCCTCCCTCCCTCCCTCCCTCCCTCCCTCCCTCCCTCCCTCCCTCCCTCCCTCCCTCCCTCCCTCCCTCCCTCCCTCCCTCCCTCAAGGGCACAGACAAAGCTTTCGTCCAACGTTGCAAGGACCAGTTCAAGAAGCACCCTAGCTTCGTTCCTCACAAGGGAGACAGCCCTGAGTTCACGGTCAAGCACTTTGCCAGCAATGTAAGAAGCCTTGCAATCACGGAGACATTTGAAGCATGTGCATACGTACTTAAATAGCCTTGACATCTGAAAGCCTGCATGCATGCGTGCCTAATGTAGCATCCACTAGGGCTGTCCCCCCTTATGTGTTTTTGTCATCATCCATGTTTGGTGTGGGCCCACGAAGGTGCTCTATCAAGCCGCAGGATTCCTGGACAAGAACAAAGACTCCCTCCCCGAGGGTGTGGTGTCGGCCATCATGGGTTCAGGGGTCAGTCTGGTTACCGTAGTGATGAGCAAAGGGTTCAAGACCACCAGGAGTCAGCTGAAGACTTCTATCCACATGAAGCCATGGTTAGATTGCTACAAGTGTGGGGGGGGAGGGGGGTTAGACTTTTAAACTATGTAGTGTTGGATTGGGATGATTTGGAAGGGGTGGGGGAGGGGGGTACCTATTCGTAAACTTTACTGTTCAAAGTTTGTACATTTTGCTGGCCTACATGTATGGTAGTGTGGGTTGTACATGTACCTGCCTATCTGGAGGTGTGCATGCTTTAGGGGAGTGCTGCAGCTTTGTGCCTTTCATAAGCTTACTGAATGGTGTGGCAGTGTTCACAGATTACGTCACAATGGGGGGGGGGGGGGGTGACAGCAAGCCTGACCATGTATGCATTAGTACGTACTTTATATGGGATAATGTGTGACAGGGGGGAGGAGGAGGGGGAGGTCTGTAATGGCCAAAAAAAAAAAAAAGTATGACATTGTGTACACATTTCAAAGGCATACTATTGTAACTCAACATCCTGATGTCATGTCTGATCTCCCTCCTCCCCTTTCCTGCCTCATGTCTGATCTCCCTCCTCCCCTTTCCTGCCTCATGTCTGATCTCCCTCTTCCCCTTTCCTCCCTCATGTCTGATCTCCCTCCTCCCCTTTCCTGCCTCATGTCTGATCTCCCTCCTCCCCTTTCCTGCCTCATGTCTGATCTCCCTCCTCCCCTTTCCTTCCTCCTGTCTGATCTTCCTCCTCCCCAGTCAGCGCAAGAGCATGCGCCTCATGTCCCACAGCCGTCGGGGCACCCTCACCAAGCAGGGGAGGGGTGGGAGGTTCCTCTCTGTGGGGACCTACTTCAGGGAGAGCCTGGAGCTCTTGATGGAGAGGATATTTGCAGCTTCGCCACACTTTGTGAGGTGTGCAGTAATGTGTGTACATGTAGACCCTTGGTCCTTTGATGTACATGTGCATTGCCATGGTTACTACCATAGTGTTGGACATAGCATTGCAATAATGTAGTCCCCAACATAGTGTAGTGGCAAAACCTGTACTTGTGTGGTGGGACTGTGGCAGTACCTACATGTACTTGTGTGGTGGGACTGTGGCAAAACCTGTACTTGTGTGGTGGGACTGTGGCAGTACCTACATGTACTTGTGTGGTGGGACTGTGGCAGTACCGACAGGTACTGATGTTTATAGGCATGTGCATGTGAGCCCCTCCAATATTTAATTGTACATGTATCTGCAATTATATTCTGCAGATGCGTCAAACCAAACTTGAGCAAGTCTCCTAACGTCTTTGATGATGGCTTCACTGTCCTTCAGCTAAGGTACGCAAAGATGTTCACACCCCTCCATGTGTGTGCATGTACAACTCCTGACTGATGGCAAGAACATGCTAGCTTTCCCCAATTGGAACATACACATGCACGTACATGTACATGTATGTGTATGTGTATGTACATGTACATGTACCAGTGCTGTTTGATGATCATGTGAGCATACACATGTACATGTATATGGATTGCTTTGGCTTTTAAGTACCACTGTTGATTTTGTGTGGTGGGAGGAGGAGGGGGGAGGAGGAGGAGGAGGGGGAAGGAGGAGGGGGATACCATTGACATGGAAGCTATTTAACAGGACAATTAGCTGAGAGCATGCCTCATTTCTCTTGACATGCTGTAATCTGATGGGAATGTGTGAGTACATGATGTGCAGTATGTGTGGGATTTGAGGGTGTGCATGTGTGCTGTGAGGGGTGTGTGTTACATGTACATGTACACCATGTATATACCCATGTGCATGTACATGTGTATTTCATGTACATGTACATGTCATGACTTGAAGATCAATGGCCCTTTGGCATCTAAATATGTCGTGGTCACAACTAGATGATGTCATGTAGATGATGTCGTGGTCACAACTAAATGATGTCGGGATCAAATTTTATTTATTTTTGGTGCCTGTCTTATTTGCAAAATTAAATGACATGTATTGTAGCAGAACCTTGTGCTCATGTGATCCATTTAATGCTAAGGTCCTCTTGCTCATGTGATCCATTTAGAGCTAAGGTCCTTGTGCTCATGTGATCCATTTAATGCTAAGGTCCTTGCACTGTCTGTTGGAAAGTTCTTGGACTCTCACTTGTAAGCTTGATATTAGATGGTGATTCAGGTTTATATGGCCCTGAAGTGTGTGTTATTAATAACTGTGTTAGAGTCACTTAATATTTACATTTAGACACAGCAAACAGCAGGATATGGCTATCTTTACGATGAAACTGTTGCTAGCAAAATGATACATGTACATGTACCAGCACTGTTGTACACGTACATGTACCAGCACCGTTGTACACGTAGTACTATTTATGTGAAGTGAAAGTAAATCAAAATTGCTGCAGTTGAATTGTTGGCCCCTAATATTCCCTGTAGTGCCAGTAAACAACAAGGTCACATGCATGATGAGTACCTTGTGTGATTATACCATGGCACTATCCTTTGCACATGAGCATACATGTACATTCATGTGGGCGTGGCATGTGTGATGTGGCTTTACATGTACTATGGGTGTGGTGTGGGCGTGGCCTATGTGCACTATGGGTGTGGCCTGTGTGCATTATGGGTGTGGCCTGTGTGAATTATGGGCGTGGCCTGTGTGAATTATGGGCGTGGCCTGTACATTTGCCGCCTCAGGTACACAGGAATGCTTGAAGCTGTACGTGTGCGCAGGGAAGGCTTCTCCTACCGGCCGTTCTTCTCAGACTTCTGTGATGCCTACTGGTGTTTGGCCTATGACTTCACAGACAAGGTGTGGAGTGAGGAGGGGTGAGGGTGTGGGGAGGTGGAGTGAGGAGGGGGATGTGTGGGGAGGTGGAGGCAGGGAGGGGGATGTGTGGGGAGGTGGAGGCATAGAGGGTGATGTGTGGGGAGATGGAGGCATTGAGGGTGATGTGTGGGGAGGTGGATGCATTGAGGGTGATGTGTGGGGAGGTGGAGGCATTGAAGGATTAGGAAGGGAGACATGGAGGCTTGAGGAAGAGAGGCACAGAGAAAGTATAGGTGGGGGAGGTATTGACATAAGACTTTGGAACAGGAAAGGGGGAGAAAGTTAGGATGGAAATGTTCCTTGACAATGATAAAGTACAGTGTGTACATACGTTGTACATTGTATGTAGGCAGCCATCTTTAGTCCCCACTGACCAGTATTCTGGTTGTCACCTTGTGCATGTGGGCGGCAGTACCCTTGTGTATTAAGATGACATGACTTATGACAATGGGTACTACATGTACATGTACACGTGTATATTGACTTAGAGCGAACACTCGCACATCCACACACACATGTCATCATATACACCTGTACATCGTAATGTGCATACTCCACACTATTACACATGCACACACCTCACACATCCACACATGTACACTCCTCAACACTTCACACATAACACCTCCACACTTACACAACTCCACAATACATGTACACACATGCACACCACCACACATGCACATATCCACGCATACATGTACACACCTCCACACTTGCACACCCACACACCTTATGCTCACTGCTTCAGACCTCTCACCCCACGGAGGCAACCTGTCAGGTGATCCTTAAGAAAGCCAACATTGAGGGGTGGAGACTAGGTCACTCCAGAGTGTTCCTCCGCTACTACCATCAGGAGAGGCTCCTCTTACTTCTGAAGGAGATGGAGGACAAAGCCCTCATTCTTCAGAAGGTGTTCAGAGGTCAACAGACCAGAAAATGGTAGGAGAGGAATTCGGAGTGGGGGGGGGGGGGGGGAGATATGTTAACCCCCAGCACAGTGCTATGGCCAAGCAGAGAAGTTATGTATGTGTGCCTATGTAGATGGATGTGCCCTTAATTACCTTACCTACATGTACATCGTGAGGATTTGCTGCCTCAGGATAAATCACATGTAGGTACTAGCTTGATAGGTTTGGATAATAATATGCCTGACCTTGCCCAATACAGGCATAATATTTTCCCCTTGCCTCTGAAATGCTATGCTTGTTACGGATTGGGTTAAGCCATTGTGTCTTAACATGTGCGTGCATTCATCTCCTTTGAGGGGTTACTCTGTTAGGACTACACCTCAACAATGATAGGGATGAACTTTAACACGTACATGTATGTTAATCCCTGTTAGGGTTAAACCTTTGAAAGAAGCTCAGAGGAGAGAGAAAGCTCAGATATCTACCTTCCTTCAGTCTATTGAACCCAATGTGGAAGGTGAGTCGAGATGAAAATTGCTGCTCTATTTGATGCACACTGCATCTACTATTACCATCACACCATCACACACTCTTTTGCTCACACACTGCATAGGATGTTTTCAGCGCATACTGGTTCTTAACAAGATAGATATTCAGCAGGCAGTGACCAGGTTTGGCAACAAAAATGAAGAGTACTTGAAGGAACAGGAAGCCAAAGGGAGGGGGAGGAGGCAACCTTCACCTGTGCTGGGTAGGAGTAGCCCAGAGGGGGAGGAGGAGGAGGAGGGGGAGAAGGAGAATGAGGAGGAGGGGGAGGAAGGAAAGGAAAAGGGAAAGGAGGAAGCGAGGGTTGAGCTTTCTTTTACCGTACTTGAGTCTGAGTGTGACAGTCGACAAACTGCATCTCCAATCCTGTCACCTGACTTGCCCCTGTTTACTGATATAGCAGCTGCCTTGGAGCATGCCGGCTTTCACAGAGGCTCCCAGAGTGCCTTACTGGACGGTGAAGGCACCCCTGGCCCCACCAGGGTGGACGCTGACCTGGGGGGCATCCAGTACCAAAAGCCCCTGGACCCCTTGCCCTCCAAGCTGAGGCCCAAGCCAGCACGTCTGCTGAAGTCTGCCTCCATGAGCGATAACCTCGCTGACATGGGGTCCACCCCCTCCTCCAGCAGTGCCATTGACCTAAATGAACCTCTCGGTGGGGTGCAGTTTGCCACGCCCCTCCCTCCCCTCCCGTCAAAGTTCAGACCCGTGCCCGCACGAAGGCTCAAGGCTGGGGCGTCACCCAATCACCTTTCCCCTAAGTTGGCCTCTGACCGTCACGTGATATCAGCCGGCAGCTCTCCCAGGGTCAGCGTGTTGGTCACCAGTGATGGGGGAGAGACAGGGGACCATGTACTACCCAGACCACACAGCGCCCCCTTGAAGCGATTACGTACCAGCAGACCCCCCAGCCAGCCCTTCAGTGGACCCCCAAGCCCGCCCCCCAGCAGACCCCTCAGTGGTCCCCCCAGCAGACCCCTCAGTGGCCCCCCCAGCAGACCCCTCAGTGGCCCCCCATCAAGCGTGCCCCCCTCAGGGGAAAATCTCACAGAGGGTTCATCCCCACCCCTGGATGAGGCCACTGCCCCCCCACACAAGGTCATACCGCCCCCCATTAAGCCACGCCCAGTTGCTGCATCACCTGTCTTTAGAACCTCATCACCCGCTGCAGTCTCTCGTCAGGGTCACCCATCACCAGTACCCTCCCATCACCCATCCCCAGTACCCTCCCATCACCCATCACCAGTGCCCTCCCATCACCCATCACCAGTGCCCTCCCATCACCCATCACCAGTGCCCTCCCATCACCCATCACCAGTGCCCTCCCATCACCCATCACCAGTGCCCTCCCATCACGGAATCAGTTCTCAGCAACAACAGGCCACTCCTCCTAGAGGCATCCCCACTTCAGCCTCCTCCCCCATGATATTGGACTGTGACACACCCACCTCCAATTCTTCAGTTGCAGTGTTGGTGCCTGCCCAAGCAAGCAGCAATCCAGCCAGTCCAGTCATGAGAGCGACTCCTGACCTTAAGAGGACAGGAGGACTCGCCCCTGACCTTAAGAGGACAGGAGGACACGCCCCTGACCTTAAGAGGACAGGAGGACCCACCCTTTCTGATAGCCCATTACTTGTGCGTTCTGCCAACCCCCCACTTACATCTAACACACCTCCTGTCGATCGGCGGTCACTGGGGAGTATGGAATCAGTGCTGAACGCTGATACCCCCGTACCAGACATACACCCTCAGGACAAGAGACGAATTAGCACACCAAATGGAGCTCCCTCTAGTAAGGTATGAACATTGGATGGTATAGGTGGTGACATGCCTCGTATGAGGGTATAGGTGGTGACATGCCTCGTATGAGGGTATTGGTAGTGACATGCCTCGTATGAGGTGCAACCTCATATGAGGCATGTCACCACCTATACCCTCACATGAGGCATGTCACCACATGTATACCCTCATATGAGACATGTCACCACCTATACCCTCATGAGGCATGTCACTACCTATACCCTCATATGTGGCATGTCACCACCTATACCCTCATATGTGGCATGTCACCACCTATACTCTCATATGAGGAATGTCACCACATATACCCTCATATGAGGCATGTCACTACCTACATATATACCCTCATAAAATGTTTCTCTTTCTGCAAAGGGAATATTTGGAAAGTTTCAAGCTCTACGGAAGCGTATCAGGTGTGTGTGTGTGTGTGTGTGTGTGTGTGTGTGTGTGTGTGTGTGTGAGGGAACAGATGGGCTGAATGTCTTCTTTGCTCCTTAGCTCAGACACTTCGTCTGAACACTCTGTGCCAGGCCTGTACACCCATCTGGATGAAGATGAGGCAGTGGTGGGTGTGGTTTTGGGAAGGGGTGGGCGTTGTTTTTGGAAGTGGTGGGTGTGGTTTGGGGGAGTGGCGGGTGTAGTTTTTTTGGAAGTGATGGGCATGTTTATGTCAACGAGTAGGTACCCAGAGATTGTAAGAAATGCTTAACCTGCCAATTAGGCCCCTATTTCTTGGCACGTGACTGCCTATGGATGGTGGCGTAAACATTGCTATTAGAGGGATTCGCATACATGCTTGTATGTTGAAGATACATTTGCAACCTATTGCGGTGGCCCTGTCACAGTGATATTTAATTTGTTGTCTCTCTGGCCTCATTGGCATATGCAGTGATGCATTGCCTTGTAAGGAAGGTGTTACATTTGCATGCTGATGGCTTTGAGAATGTTTTGAAGCCATGTATATCGTCTAGCCTCTTTGGCTGCTGTGATAGTTGTCCCCACTTGATCTGCAGATGATGGTGACGGGGGAGCCACAGGGAACGTACCTGGTGTGCAGTGGAGACGGTGCAAGGTACGTGACACCTGTGTGCCAATGTGCCTGTGTGCAGATGTGCCTGTGTGCAGATGTGCCAATGTGCCTGTGTGCCAATGTGCCTGTGTGCCAATGTGCCTGTGTGTAGATGTGCCAATGTGCCTGTGTGCCAATGTGCTTGTGTGCAGATGTGTCTGTGTGCCAATGTGCCTGTGTGCCAATGTGCCTGTGTGCCAATGTGCCTGTGTGCCAATGTGCCTGTGTGCAGATGTGTCTGTGTGCCAATGTGCCTGTGTGCAGATGTGTTTGTTCTCATGGTAGTCAAAAATCCATTCACATGCTACATATAGCTGCTGTCATTTGTCAAAATGAAGAGTTGAAGACGCCCCACTATAGCCTGTTAGGTACCCTCTTCCCCCTCTTCCAAACATCATCAATGGTAGACCTCCTCCCTCTAAAGTCAGTGATAGACCACTCCCCTTTAGAGTCACAGTGATAGAACACTCCCCCTCATAGACCACTCCCCCTCTACAGTTATCAGTGGGTAGCTCCCACAATCCAATGCTTGTAGGCAACAGCGGAATTTACAGGGCATGCACCAAAATGGGGAGGAGCATTTTCAAAAGTTGTATTTTGGATTGCTGCTACTGGAAAACAAGCAAGCATTCTTGTAAGTGGAGTAATGCATATCTGATCATCATTCTAGTACATGATGCGTATAAATCACACCCCATCCTTATTTGGTATCCCCAAACCTATGGGCCACACGTACAAGGAACTTGGAGGCATTTGTGTATGTGGATATGCACATGAGTGATGATGTGTGTTCAGAGGGTGTTGATGCATGTATGTTTTTGCAGCATTCAATTTGCACTTACACGTACAGGGTTACGTACAGGGTTACGGCTGTGATCCAATTGGACATCACATGCATATGCAAACTGTGTAATGTGGCTGCATCAGCCTCCATGGAGGAAGTCTGCATGCGGTGTGTGTGTGTGTGTGTGTGTGTGTGTGTGTGTGTGTGCGTGCATATATATTATTATTATATATGTCTGTGCAAGTTGCATTTGGTTATCTCCTTGGCAACAATACACGCCCCTTAGTGGACCACACCACCAGGACCTCCAGTCTCTACTGATCGTGTCAGAGGGCAAGTCCAATCGCGTGTACCGGCTGCCAATCCTGAGGGCCGATGGGGGAAAGAAGCTGTGCATAGAGAAGGCCACCCCTTTGGTGAAGCTACCAGACCTACAGTCTCTACTGCATCACTACAAGTAAGGATTCTTTTGATTTTTTTTTTAATAGCTGCATGCACATGGTGCCTATGGATAAATGTAATCCTAGTCCATAACCCCCCCCCTCCCAATCCCTTACCACCTCTCCCCCTATAGGCCCATGGGATGACTTGTCGTGTAATATATAAATATGGGTAAGAGTTCAGTAAACCTTCAGTAAACTAAAGAATTACGGAACTTTTACCCACATTCATTTGAGTGACAACGTGCCAGCCTTTTTTGTTTTCCCATATGTGCATGTGCAGACCACACCCATCATCATAACTTATAATAACGTGATGCTTGCTTGCAGGAGGGCTGACCTGCCCAACAGCAGTGTGCGCCTGTTGCAGCCCCTCTTGGGGGCCGCTGCAAGGAAAGGTCCCAAGCAGCCAGCCGCCTCAAAGGAGAGCCCTCCGCTGCGCTGGGTGGAGAGACTGAAGGAGTAGTTACTCCTCCCCCTTCCCCTCCCCCCCCCAATTGTTATACACCAACCAACGTAATTCATGACAGTTATGTGATGGAACCAATGGATCGTATACATGTGTATGTGTCTTGCAGCCCAGGTAATATTTTGTATTCAAATTACGTTTTATGTACAGTGCTTTCGCACAATCACTGTGTTTAGTTTGAAAATCGACAGTTGAAACCATGAATGTTTTTATTAACCCCCCCACCCCCCCTCCAATCGCCGTGTACCCTATATATATATCCTACTCACTTGCAGTGGATATACTCCAACCCCTCCCTCCCCCTCTCTCAAATACGAAGACCTTACCTGCCCTGAATGCCACCACCATCAGTCAACACCTTTTTAGATGATCACATTCATTATTATCATGCGGGTAAATAAACAATTAAATTAATTTATATCATTAAAATTTTTCCATGCCCACACTTCACGTGGACAAAGATCTCTTGGCGGGTCTGGTGCTCTGGGCGTCGGAGCTGACGGCGACGATGAGGTAGTATATGACCAGCAGTACGATGACGATGAGGGCGATGATGATGAGCACCGTGTAGACGTTGGCAGAGTGCTGCTTGTCCAGCCCCATCTCCCTCAGGTGCATCTCCGCCACCTGGAGGCCCGGGTTGAGCTCAAGCGTCTTCTTGAAGTAGAAGGCTGCCTCCTCGTACTTCTCCAGGGCCTTGTACACCTCCCCCAGGGTGAAGTGCTGGAGCCAGGTGTGCTGCTGCTCGGAGGACTTCATGTGCAGGGACCTCTTGGCCAGGAATATGGCGTCTTCCAGGTACTTGAGGTTGAACAGGATCCTCGAGAGGTTGAGGAGGAGGTCCGGGTGGTCGGGGGAGATGGAGAGGGCCTTGCGGAAGCACTCAATGGCCAGCTGCGTGTTGCCCTTGATGCGCCAGTAGTTTCCTATTTGGTTCAGCACGGTCAGTGACTCTGGATTCTGCGGGGGAATGGGCGGAGGTAGAGAGTGGAGGTGGTGATGTAGTGTGTGTGTGTGTGTGTGTGTGTGTGTACTCAGCAACCTAGCTGACCACATAATAAACATACAGGACTTCATATACGTCAGAATTGATGAGTGCATAATAGTTCATTGTGCATACATGTGTAATGGTCCCTTGTGCATACATGTGTAATGGTCCTTTGTGCATACATGTGTAATGGACATGTATAATGGTCCCTTGTACATGTACATACAGGTATATGTAGAATTATGAATAGTCCCTTGTGCATAATGTATAATGGTCCCTTGTGCATACATGTATAATGGTCCCTTGTACATACATGCACATGTAGAATTATGAATAGTCCCTTGTGCATACATGTAGAATTATGAATAGTCGTACATACACGTACATGTAGAATTATGAATAGTCCCTTGTGCATACATGCATAATAGTCCCTTATACATACTAATACATATGTATTAAAAACCCTGTGCAAATAATTAATCCTTATGCATAGACATTTGATATGTGTATGTGTGTCTACCGACTGGCTCCTCCTTGGCCCCAGACCTTACCTCCAAATAGGCCTTTCTCAAAGTCAGCTCCACTTCCACCAGGTCAACAGCATTGTCGCTGTCCGACTTCTTGAAGATCATGGCCACCTCTGGTTCAGGGTAAGGCTTGTGCTCCTTCCGTCTAGCTATGCCGCTGAGGAAGTCGTACACCGTAAATTCTACAGCTTCACCACAGGTGAGGGGCGTGACATAAGGCAAGGACGACTGGCTCTTGATTCTGGATTAATTGGAATGGGTAGGGAGTGGGGTGTGGTGGGGGGGGGGGGAGGGAAGGGAAAGGAAGGAAGAGGAGAAATCTGAAGTGACACTTGTGTAAATAGAAATATGAATTATCACACACCTAGCAAACACTGGGAGCTGCTTGCATGCTTTCACATAGAAATATGAATTATCACACACCTAGCAAACACTGGGAGCTGCTTGCATGCTTTCACCAGTACCAATTCACACATATCCCTAAGAAAATCAAATTTAAAGGAGTTTGTTTATAAAATGTAGTGATTCTTTTCTATCAACAAAGTGACAGAACTGAGGAAATCTAACTAGATTGTCCAAATCTTGCAGCTATGTGCGAAAACGTCCGAGTGTGTACGAGAATATAAAACTTCCCACATATATATCTACAAATGCACGTACCTACCCACCCTCTTTACACCTACACACAAGAGAACCCACACACGTGCATACATATCCACAATACACAACAACACTAAAATGAAAAATTGCCCAGCTGTCAGTCATACTCACATGGGGTTCGATCCGTCAGGCTTTCTGGGTGCAACCCTTTGAAACTCACGACACGTCCCGCCAACCTGCTGTTGGTTGGCTTGACCGTTCGTAGCAGCTGCCTGGGGTGGACACATTTGGTAGCCGCTCTTGGCAGACTTCGAGTTTCGCGTTAAGACGGCAAATTCGGGGTCCGACAGATAGTTCGAGCTCGCGATGCTGTCGGCCGAGTTGTGCGGTTGTGGCTCCACCGGCAGTATCGTGCCCTCATGCACCTTCCAGTGTGTGACTCCCGCCGAATTTGCAAGCAACAGGAGTAGGAAGCATGTGACGTAGAGCAACAGCGGGGGACCCGCGTCAATGAGGATCATACACCGAGATGGTATTCTTCGCACCATGCTGCAGTAATAGTCTGTAGCAAACGATGCCAAAGCAGGGCCAGCTGCTTTTTTTTTTTTAGGACCGAGTGGAGCTAAGTGGTGGGTGGAGCGTAGGCCTAGAGCGTTTTTAACCCTCTAATTACCTTCGCTTTCCAAGCACACACACACATACAAGCTCTCTTTTAGTAGCATACTTTGTACATTAGCTACACTGAGATATTTTGGTCATAGGACCTGGTGCGCCATAATGGCAGAAGATGATGAGAATATAGCCGCTGTAATGGGATTTGCCACCTTCGGTCAGTTTTCCCACGCAAGATAACATTAACAAAGCGCGCGAAATCAAAAAGTCACCTCCCCATCCTCTTTCAGGTAAGAAAGCAGCTATGAAGTTCGATGTGGACAAAATATTTGAACAGACGAGGAGGACTGCCAAAGAGTATTCTGAGCAAGCAAGCGGTAAGTACGTGTACCATCTTCTAACTCTAGGTCTTCTGCTATCATCCTGTCACCATGTACCAGTACTGGTACACTACATTTAAAAAATAACCTTGAAACGTATTTACAGTTTGATATGCTACATTTTTGACAGTCCAGTTATAAAATTAATATAATCCCAAGGCTCTCCTTATGAGGAATATTAAGAGGAGCTTAACTTTTTGTACATGTACATTGTACAATGTATTGCAACCGTTGATTGAATTTTGTGTAACTTACAATCATATATCATAACCAGTAGTTAGCTGCAGTCGTGGAATTGTGTTCTGCAAATGTAGAGGTGCAATTGTCAAAGTCTTCTTTATGAACCGTAAAGTGACATGGGAATTTAAAATTAATTTTATTCACAGGCACAGCACTGGCTGTGAATATCTCATCACATGAAAATAATTTTAAAATACAACACAAAATAAGAGTTTCTCTATATATGTCTTCCTCAATGGTAATTGATGTTGTGTAATAATTTTACCATATACTGATACTATTTATAGCGAATGTGGCCCTGATACACCTGCCCTCCTGTGTGTAAATAATATTACCAAAGGAAATTAATACATATTAAATTAATACATATTTATGTATGTTGAATGGGGCTAGACCTGGGAACATTATCAAGCCATTTTATTGTGGCACTGGCTGGGAAGGTGGAGGGTGTCATTGTTTGGGGCTTCTTTAGTTATTGAACAAGTTTACTGTAGTACATGTATCTAATAATAGATATTGTTAATAATACAATTATGCATATTAATAATATCCAGGTGGTAATGTAGTCACAAGGCACAACCGTCTTCGTGACTGCTTCACAGATTTCTGCTATAGTACTTGAGCTAGGAAGAGGTTGTGGGCTCACCTCAACAGAGGACAGATCACATCCGGCTGATGTGTTGGTGCCTAACTGGTCTCTCTCACGTTCAGCAGCATTTGACCTGAAGGTCATCAATCCGCTCAACTAAAACTTTTTATTGGGAGTGAGTATGACCTCAGGTTATACTGCTGAGCTGGGAGAGCAGGACAAACATTCCATGTCCTCCCATGGCTCGGGGAGGTATTTTCATGCTTGCACAGGAAATGAGGCACAACAAGTGCTCTCAAAAGGGTTGCCAAGAAGCTAGCCATCAGGACAAGTTGTTTCTGGCCTGATACACCAGAATGCTAGACTTTGCTAGCAAGAAGCACATCCTGTGAAGTAGTAGATATTTGTTTACTGTATATCTGAGTAGCTAAAATATAGAGAAAATTATATTCATTTATCCTACTGTAACTGTGTTTGAGTTTATAAAAATCTAGTAAAACCATATTATGCATATTAGTACTTAGTAATACATATTAACCGACTGCACGTACACCAGTATCATTAACAAATTGGATTTGTTTATAACATACATTCTCATACACAAACATACATGTAGATTCATAATCACATGATCTGTTGTTTGCTTTCTTTTCTTTCTTTTTTTTTTTACACACACAATAGGTGCCCACATCCCATCAATTTTATTTGAATGTGAAATTTTTATATTGCACATTCATGTGCCTGGATTGTTGTAAATACATGCAAATATATTCTGCTTCCAACACCAACTCTGGTATAGATTGCTTCCAACACCAACTCTGATATAGATTGCTTCCAACACCAACTCTGATATAGATTGCTTCCAACACCAATTCTGATATAGATTGCTTCCAACACCAACTCTGATATAGATTGCTTCCAACACCAATTCTGATATAGATTGCTTCCAACACCAACTCTGATATAGATATATGCTGCCCCCAATAAAGAAGCACATATACATGTACATGTTATAAATTGCTACCTTTACAAGCACACCACACAAGCTAGACAGTTCTGCATTGTCTTGCCTTAATGCTGTAACAGAAGGAGAAAGACGCTATTGTAGGGTCACTTATTGAGATTTCTGTTTCTTCAACACCATATTACTAGCATTCAGTTTCCTCTATAACAGGTAGTGAATGCACATTGGGGTTCATTACAGTGTTATAAGTGTGGCAGCAAGAGATGTAAGGTTGCGTCTTGCTGTGACCTTAATGAATGAGGGCTAGTGCTAGTGCATGTGCTATACTTTTACAGAGGAACTGCAACTGGCCTCTTTGATGACCTGTTTCATGTGTTATGCTCTATTCTGTTGCTGTATTTAATATTGTGCTCTCCCCTCTTTACATATATGTATATGCACTACCTTAGGTAGTTTGTCAAT
>OX442426.1:7134038-7156538 GCA_949361645.1 Spongilla lacustris | reverse complement strand
AAGTTACTTTTTTTTTTTCGGACACATCAACTTATCTTTTTTATTTATTTATAATGAGTTTTATCCATGTGTTGGTACATGAGATTAGTTATATATTCATGTGAGACATATCGTGAGATATGAAAACAGCGCCATTTAAGAATAAGTTATACAACACACACACGCACACACACACATACACAATAAAACTGAAAAGGTTTAGCACAAACTGTAAGGCATTCCATTTCGACCTGTAAAAACTCCAAGTACGTGTTGTATTATAACACGTACTTGGAGTTTGATGTGTCTGAAAAAATGTACGAGGCCACCAATAGGAGGGTTGGTTAACACCAATAGGAGGGTTGGTAGCACCAATAGAAGGGTTAGTAAGGGTTAGTAGCACCAGGATTACTTTGGATTGGCAAATTAATTTTATCCAGAAACGGCACTGCCATTTCCATAAAGGAATGTGAAGCAATATTGCTAGGCAACTGCTGCAGTTTTCCCTCCTGGGCATGACGTGTATACTGTATGCAATTGATATTTCACACAAATGCTTACCCTACAATGTATTTCAATCTTTTCATGCTATTATGGTAAATGACTTTCCCGTGAGATGCTCTCGTTTGTCCTCGAGACCCATGAAAACCCTACATGTCCGCATTGTGAAGAAAGCAAACTTTATTACATGTATAGGGCATTAATACAACCTGTTCAACCATAAGGGTGTGCAGGTTCAGACCACCTTTAGTCATAGCATCTCTAGTGGGTTATTAGTAAGTTTGCTGATGATTGTATATGGGAAATACTAACGTGGGTGTGGCTGTTTCTCTTTCTTCCAGTACTCTGAGGCTGTGGAATGCTTATGACAAGAAGAAACCTCAACTTCAGGTCATCAAGGCTAGGGACAGGCAAGGTGAAAATGTGACCCCCACCCTTGGGGAGTTGTAGCACGTGGGGAGGTGGTGGGGGGGGGGGGGGGGGAGGTACTTTGGATGTACACATGTACATGTGATCATTGCTTTACATGGATCATTGATTTGTGCTGCTGGGGCCTAAGAGGGAGGTGTGTTAGAGAAGCCGTGGTGTTAGAGAAGCCGTTGTGTTGGCCTTCTTGCAGGCAGGAAGTCTGCGGTGACTGCGTGCGCGTTCAGCAGGGACGGCAAGCTGATTGCAGGAGCCTCCCAAGATGGCAGTCTGCTGATCTGGAAGAGCAGTGGACCATATGTAAGCTGCCACACCTACCACACCCCTTTGCCACACCCCCATGTGTGGACCATATGTAAGCTGCCACACCTACCACACCCCTTTGCCACACCCACATGTGTGGACCATATGTAAGCTGCCACACCTACCACACCCCTTTGCCACACCCCCATGTGTG
This sequence comes from Spongilla lacustris, assembly GCA_949361645.1. Taxonomy (NCBI): domain Eukaryota; kingdom Metazoa; phylum Porifera; class Demospongiae; order Spongillida; family Spongillidae; genus Spongilla; species Spongilla lacustris. Next base: position 7,155,175 of record OX442426.1, on the reverse strand, counting down.
GACCATATGTAAGCTACCACACCCCACCCCCATGTGTGGACCATATGTAACTACATGTACCATACCCCTTCACACACAACCCCAAGTGTGGACCATATGTAAGCTAGCACCCCCCATGTGTGCATCATGCGAGCTGCCACACCCCTTTGCCACACACCCATGTGTGCATCATGTGAGCTGCCACACCCCTTTGCCACACACCCATGTGTGCACACCCCCATGTGTGCATCATGTGAGCTGCCACACCCCTTAAATACTTACATTTTGTATTTTCACCCTTAAAGCTATTCATTGTACACCCTTTAAGTTCTCAGTAGATAGCAGTCCACATGTACATGTGGACTGCTTGCACCTGGTCACATGGGTGGTCACATGGGTGGTCATATGGGTGGTCACATGGGTGGTCACATGGGTGATCACATGAGCGATCACATGAGTGGTCACATGGGTGGTCACATGGGTCACGGGTTGTTTTGATTTACGTGGTGAGGAGAAGGTGCACTAACTGCAGGACCCTTCCACAGATAGCCCCTGCCTTCTCCAACTACGAGGCACACACACGTGGTGCTGGCATCTCCTGTGTCTGCTTTGCCCATGACAACCACACCATCATCTCCCGTGGAGGTAAGGTCGGCACTAAATAGGAAATATTGCTAAGCTGTTAGTTAATTAACCATTATTTGCAGCTCATTATGTCCCCTCCATCCTATCTATCCCTTCTCTTCATCTCTTCTTTTCCTACCTCTCTCCCTCCATCCTCCCTCCTGCCTCCCTCTTCCCTCTTCCCTCCCTCCCTCCCTCTTCCCTCCCTCCCTCCCTCTTCTCTCCCTCCCTCCCTCTTCCCTCCCTCCCTCCCTCTTCCCTCCCTCCTCCCTCCTCTTCCCTCTCATCCACAGGTGATGACACCTTGAAACTCTGGGACATCCGGTCATTCAAAATTCCTGTCGGTGTGGTCAATGATTTATACAACTTGTTTCCAATGTAATGAGAAGGGGTGGGGCTAGAAGGGAAGAGGGGCGGGGCTAGAACTACATATAGTGCGAGGACATGTATCATGTTTTTAACACGTGTTGCACAGGACTGATTGCATCTTCAGCCCAGATGAGCAGATGATAGTGACAGGAGTGTCTGTGAAAAAGGAGCCAGGCATTGAGGTATGGTGGGTGTGGCTTTGAGGTATGGTGGGTGGGGCATTGAGGCATGCTGGTGGGGGGGGAGGTTGTGAGTATGGGTATGGCCTAGGATGTAGTTGTGATTGACCTCTGAGTGGGTGTGGTTGGTGGGTGTGGTTGGTGGGTTGGTTTCTTCATTGATCAGATAGTTCTGTACCTTCAGAGCAGAGGGAAGCTGTTGTTCTATAACAAGGAGCTGAGCAAAGTACATGAGCTAACTGTCAGTGATGCCGTAAGTGTATTACATGTTGGAGCCGTGTGTCCATGTGACAGGTCACATGCACTGGTACAGCGCTCACATTAGTCTGTCACATTGCTTGTGGCCTGTCATGAGCATTTGAGCAAGATAATCTGTCACTTGCTCATGTGACCTGTCACATGCATCAGAGCAGTGCTCATGTGACCTGTCACTGCATTGGAGCAGTGCTCATGTGACCTATCACATGCAGCAGAGCAGTGCTCATGCGACCTGTCACATGCAGCAGAGCAGTGCTCATGTGACCTGTCACATGCATCAGAGCAGTGCTCATGTGACCTGTCACTGCATTGGAGCAGTGCTCATGTGACCTGTCACATGCATCAGAGCAGTGCCCATGTGACCTGTCACTGCATTGGAGCAGTGCTCATGTGACCTGCTCTTACCCTGCTGCAGAGTGTGGTAAGATGCCTGTGGCACCCCAAGCTGAACCAGATCATGGTAGGGTGTGCCGATGGCAAGGCCAAAATCTACTTCAGTCCTAAGCACAGCATCAGGCAAGTTGCACATGTACATGTGCGTAGCCAACACCTACACTGTACCCCGTGTGTGTGTGTGTGTGTGTGTGTGTGTGTGTGTGTGTGTGTGTGTGTGTGTGTGTGTGTGTGTGTGTGTGTGTGTGTGTATGTGATGTTTGTGTGTGTGTGTGTATGTGTGTATGTGATGTTTGTGTGTGTGTGTGTATGTGATGTTTGTGTGTGTGTATGTGTATGTGATGTTTGTGTGTGTGTGTGTGTGTAATGTTTGTGTGTGTATGTGTGATTGTGTGTGTGATGTGTGTGTGTCATTGGGTGTGTGTGATTCTTTTATATAAAATAATCTCTCATCATCTATATATACATGTACAAACGCATTTTCTGACTTAACATGTAAGCTTGATTGGATCCATACAGTACATAGGGACACCTGATGCCAATGGTCACCACTCTGACCACTCTGTGTACGTACATGTGCTCACTTCTGCAGGGGTGCAAAGATGAGTGTGACAAAGAAGAAGCAGAAACAGGAAACATTTGAGATTGTGTCACAAACTGCAAGGATTATCACACGTACGTGTTTTAATGTACAGGGTGTTTCACAGCTAAGGAAAATGGTTTATTAAGTATCCATGACGAAAAGTGAATTAAGTGATATTTGTTTATCAGCAAAATAGATGCTAGTGATATTTAAAACCCTCCAAAATTAAGTACATTGCGGGAATTTTAATCAATATTTCAACTTTAAATAACTCCAAAATTGAAATAGTTATTATTTTTAATCAACCTATTAACTTTAAACAAAGAATCTTGATTTTATTTTTAAAGTGGTCTGATTAATTTTTTGCATAATGTAAATCCCTTTATTTCAGGTACATGTACATGTATTGTCAGGAATTATTTTAGTTAATTTGTTTGATTAGATATTAACTTCATTACATCAGCATATTACCACACAAATAATTTTCCTTCATTGGGAAACACCCAATGTTTTTTGTCTCCCCATCCTCCTCCCCACTCCACTTACTCCTACCCCTCCATACTCTCCTCCCCATTCCTATTACCTCTTCTCCCCTTCAACTCACATCCTCCTCCCCATACTTTTACCATTACCTCCTCCCCATTCCACTTACCCCTCCTCCCCCTTCAGCTCATGCCCTCCCACTATTTCGTGATGACAAGACCCAGAGCTTGAAGAGGAAGAGAGAGAAGGAGAGGTTGGATCCTGTTAAGTCCAGGAAGCCCCAGCCCCCTGTTGGAAAGAAAGGTAAAGAATGGGGAGGGAGGGGTCATTCACTCTGGGAGGTTAATGAGAAGACTCAAAGATTGCCTTCTTTGGTAGCTCCTAGGTACATATATGTGGTGGGTAAATCGTGTGCTTATGCCCTATGGATGGTGCATTCATTTATTACGGTCGCGGCTGTCATGACATGCACATTTGCAATTTGCGGACGTGCACATACGCGACTTGCGAAAGTGCAATTGTTTCCACGTGGTTGCAACGTGTTTGCCACGTGGAAACAATTGCACTTCGACAAATCGCATATGTGCAAGTCCGCAAATCGCAAATGTGCACGTCATGACAGCCGTGACCTACCGGGCCACCGTAATTTATGGACATCATAACACATGCCCTTTATGTAAAAGATTCCGACTGAGTTAGCATGTTTGTGTGCTAATGTGAGTTACACGTACTAGCTCTAGGGTGTACAACAGATCTGTTGCATAATGTTTGGGGGTGGTGTGGTGGGATGGCACCGCCCATTCAGCCTGGGAGAATCACATCATCCAGAATGGGTGGTGGAATATTGGTGCAATGCAATGTGTTCACACAGCCTTGAATACTGTTCAGTGTTGCTGGTGTGTTGTGCATGTGTTGTTGTTGCATAGCACGTGGGCTACGTGTAGCTTGTCAGGTAAATTATCCCATATTATTAATGACACTGGTCCAATGTCCCATACCCATATCAGGTGCTAGTGCTTATCCCATATTATTAATAACACTGGTCCCATACCCATATCAGGTGCTGGTGGACGTCTTGGTGTTGGCAGTTCTCTGGCTGCTTATGTGAGGAAGACTGCAGCTGTGGAGTCTGTGGAGGAGGTTGATCCTAGAGAGGCCCTCCTTAAATATGCCAAGGTGTGTGTGTGTGTGTGTGTGTGTGTGTGTGTGTGTGTGTGTGTGTGTGTGTGTGTGTGTGTGTGTGCATGTACATATGTGTCATGTAGTGTCATGTAGGTGAATTGAATGTTATCTGTTCATCATGCCTCGTTTCTTCAGGCAGCAGCTGAGAACCCACACTGGATTGCTCCCGCATACAAAGAGTATGTTGTACTATCAGTGTGTATATGTGCATGTGTGTATGTGTGTTGCCTAGATGTGATAAAGTGGAATGGTGCAGTGCAGTGTGCTGGAATTGGTGATTGGTTTCAGTTACGGTATCATATGTATGTGCTACCATTCCAGATGTATAGATGTATGTCATAAGTGTAGCACAGTGATATATGTCTTCATACAACAGTATGCATATAGATATAAATGTATCATAATATTATATTTAACATGTGGTCTCCACAGCACCCAGCCAAAACCAATCTTTCAAAGTGCTGAAGATGAGGAACAGGAGGAGCAGTGATTGGACCACTTTGTGTTGTGCTCATCTGTGTCTTGTGTTCTTTCTATACATTTTTTTCCCCTGAACCAAACACATGCATGAACCTAATCTTGCTACCAGCATACAAGCCACTGTGTTCTCCCAGATAGCATGCATGTCCCAATTAAAGATAGACTGTAACTTTGATAATTGTAGGGCTTTGAACATGTTGGTTTTATGGTTTATGAGTGTTTCAATGATAGGATCACTTAATAACACATGTAAATAATGTGTGTGTGAAAGAAATCAAGTGATTAATTAATTTTAGCTTCTGAGTCAGTGTTGCATTCAGATTTAATGGGAACATAAGTATTTTTACTGTTCAAAGCCATCGGGTGACAGCTTAAAATGACTATGGACATGTATATGCTCTACCTTGAAGATGTTATAGCATATACAGGTATTTAAAGCAACACCTTGTGTGTAATTTGTACCAAAACAAAAGTGAACCTCTTATGAAATAAAACCACACACACTGCCGGTCAATTCAAATCATTGCAAGTCATCATATACATGTACTATTATTATTTTTATTTACTACAAATTTATACTTTATAATAATTATACACCTTTAAAATGACATTATTAAACACAAGTCACAAAACAACATACAAACTCAAATGTATTCCTGATGAGGGCAGGAAAGTCTGCACAAAATAGCCCTCACATTTGCCCTAACTAAGCCGGCCATACAGCTCAGATAATTCTGCGGATTTGGGCCTGGATTAAGAAGTGGCTAGGTGAGAGGCCAACGTGGAAAATGCCTCCAAAGCCTCCTTCCCCCATGCTCCGTACGATTCCACCACCAGAGGGATAGAGATCTGCCCAAGATTGCTACACTTAGCATCATTAGCCTACTATTATATTCCTAAAATATAATAAATAATAATGCTTCGTCAGTGCGCGGCAGTTTCAGTAAGATGGTACATCTTGCTCGTTCTACACCTCCCTCTCTTATGGCTGATGCACTGCAAATGTTTGACAATGACATTCATGAGGCTTTTGTTGAATGCACTGCAGTGGATGCCTTTGGCAACTGCTGGGAACAGGCCCAACTCTCTCTCTTAGCAGAGGTGGGCTGGGTCTATGTACCCTTTCACACCACTCTGCAGCAGCCTACATTTCATCTGTAAGTGCATCCGAGCAGTGTGTAGTGTCCATGTCACACCTACTTACTTCATTAAACCTCTTCAATGCACTCATTCCATCTGCTGATGCCATCACTCTAGATGACATTATCTCCTCACTGTGCCGTCAGCATGCTCTGTCTAGTAAGATTGAGAATCAACCCAATTTAAGCTGCTTTTTGACCATTCATCCTTACCTGACAGAGCTCATTTGCTATCAGTTTCTTCCCCCAATGCAGCGGCCTGGCTTTCAGTTCTTCCCTCACCAGATCTTAACCTGCACATGGACCCTCCGGAATTCAAAGTAGCCTTAAAATGGTGGCTGGGTATGGATTTGGCTCAGGGCTTCAACTGCACTTTCTGTCCAAGTCATGCCTTGGATCCTTTGGGCCACCATGCTATTACATGCAAGCATGGGGGCGATGTGGTTGCCTGCCACAATAAACTCTGTGTGATGTTTTTGTGGAGTGTTGTAGGCGAGCTAATGTATCTGCCCAAGTCAAGGTTGGCAGTGACTTTGGGCATGACAAACACAACACCAGACTGGCAGATGTTCTGATCCCTAACTGGTCTCTTGGGAAGCCAGCTGCATTTGATCTTACCATTACCTCACCGCTAAACCCTTCAATATTGTCTGAAGCGGGAGTGACGGCAGAGTCTGCAGCTTCAGTGGCAGAGTGTCGCAAGCATGTTTTGAATGACCCAAAGTGCTCCGTGTTAGGCTGGAAATGCACACCACTAGCAGTGGAGACCTATGGCTGCTGGGGTGTTGAGGCTAGGGAAACACTTTCACGTCTTGCCACTCATCTGGCCATACCCATGAGGTACACCAAGTCACAGGCCACTGCTTCCATTTATGGCAGACTCAGCCTCACTTTGGTGAGGTCCTGTGCTAGAGCTCTGCTGTCAAGAGCTGGACCTTCATTGGTCATCACTGGTTGACAGCATTTTACTTCTGTTGTTGTTTCTTGTGTGTAAATTGTGAATATTCAATATAATAAATATACAATCTTTTTTTTGTCATTATTATGAATTAATGATACTAACACATAACACCACTAAACTACAGCTATAACACTAATGTTACTATTAATACAATATTATAAGTCCAAAATAATGTCATTAAACGCAGATGCCATAGAGGGTGGCCATGGCTGGAGCTCTTGACTTGGTGGAATTAGTCCGGACAGCCAGGCGTGATGCCACAGTTGAAAACACCTGAATGGCTTCAGCTCCCCATGCACCATAGGTTTCCACCACTAAAGGAATGCACCGCCAGCCTAACTGCTTGCACTTAGCATCATTTTGCAAGTGCTTCCTTTTCTCTGCAGCTCTAGCAGCCACACCAGATGACATGCCCGCTTCCACAACTAAAGATGAATTTAGCGGGGATGTCACACTGATGTCAAATGCTGCAGAGGCACATCCCAGTTGGAGACTAAGATATCAGCTAGTCTAGTATTTGACTTGTCCAGCCCCCAGCCACATCCAACCTCAAGGTGAGCTGATAAAGATTCATGACGAAATGTGCTGAACAATGCATTTCAAAGCATGTTGTGCCTGTTTGTTACATCCCCTCCACACTTGCAGGTTGTACAGTGATGGTCTAAAGTGTCCAATGCTTTGTCAGGACAAAGAGGACAAACTAGAGAATTACCCTCAGGAGAGGCTGCGTGGCTAATGCCCAACCACCATCTGATAGCAGTCTGTGATTATCTGACGGTACAACAATTAACCAGGCAGATGCATGTGGTGATGATGTAGAATGTAGCCGTGCTTTATCAGCACACGAAGCAGCATCAAAGAGGTTGTTTAACTGAACATCCTCTAGCCTGTCTGACAGTTGTCTCTGAGAAAGGGTATGATGTACAAAATCAATATAAAAATAAAAACATCTGTTTCATACATTTGTTTTTATGTCTTGAATATATTTAATTTAGGACCCATGCAATTTTTTTTTTAATTTGTAGTTCGAAGTGAATAAGTCTCCTACTGAAATTTAAATTACGATTAAACTTTTTTCTTTATTGCAAGCCGGATGATCGACTTTGTCAGTCTAACTCAGTATTCCACAGATCCATACAGGTACCATAGATACGTCACTTCTACTGAACCTAAATGGCCGCAACTGAAAAGGTTGTCTTGCAATTGATTTGCATGTGTGGTTATTTAAATTTCAATTACGTACATGCAGGCAGAAAAAATGCAATGGCGAAGTTCACTTAGTTTGAACTACGATTAAATTCAAGATGTTTTGCACTGCCAGATTGGATAAGTAGACGATCGAATTCGTGACATATTGTGGCCTCGATCCTTCATCGCCATGCAATGTTAAACTTGCGTACTCATGGTGAAAATTGGTAGAACGTTTGAATTTTTTTCCCCCGTATATAAGTGGTTAGTTTCCAAGAGTAATTCGATTAACTAACTATAAAATATTAATTACGCGTAAGTGCAATGCACAAGAGAAGTTATAACCCAGCTCATTGTCCATAGTGATTTCTTACAAAGAGAAACAGCTTTTAGTTCACTGAAGTAGTATCTGCCGGAACACGCATTAAAAAAATCTGGCGATGCATTACGTATTACTTTAATTGACCGTAAACCGCACATTATTGGGCCTGAGTTGAGGGGTAGCGCATTCTATACTTTTGAACTAAAGAAATGAAGCAGATCTTGGTCTGGCTGGTGTTATCCTTCGTGATTAGCGCTCAAAGTACGTCAATAATAAATAGACATTGCGATGTATTGTTTGTTTTTACTTGTACACTGTTTGTTTTTACTTGATTGTGGCCTATCATGAATACTTGTACACAACGGTGCTGAAGCACCCCAAAATGTTTTTGGAGACGTTTTAGTTGTATAATTGCTATTTTGCTGTTCATTGCTCGATTCTATACGTGTGTGCCTCCGCAAAAAGTAAATAAAAATTAAAGTGTGCTTAAGCTAGTATTTCAAAACTGTAGAATGCGCCACCCCCAACTCATATCACCAGCAATCAGATGCCCGTTCCTGTGAGCTCTGAATTAATGTACTTCTACATAGATGATCGTATATATATAAATTATATATATAATTATACGGTATATGGGACAGTTTCCGCGAAAATGTCCGAGTTTTATAACATTATAATCTTATAAAAATGCTTCTTGTTTGAGTCGCTATATCTTCCGAACGCTAAACGGTATCGAATTTCTATTTTCAAAAGTTCATACTACACCATTTCGCTATGATAAATTACATTTTGGAGTCTTGCACTTGCTCCATGCCAGTATTGCAACGTTCGATACCCGACCGGGTTCAAACCCGTCATAACTTTGGGTAGGAGTAATCAAATCGCTTCAAATTTGGTTTGTAGGTACAGAGGTCCTATACCTATCGATTTGTACTGTTCGCTAATTTTTATGCCATCCGTTACGGAGATACAGTTGAACAAACTACGTGCACTTTTTCCCGCTCGTTTCGCGCCTATGATATAACAACCGCCTCCCCATACATTGAGCGGGACGCGATTTGCCAAAATCATTGGCACGAATCGAGCGGGATAAAGTGGACGTAGTTTGTTCAACTGTATCTCCGTAACGGATGGCATAAAAATTAACGAACAGAACAAATCGATAAGTATAGGACCTCTGTACCTACAAACCGAATTTGAAGCGATTTGATTACTCCTACCCAAAGTTATGGCGGGTTTGAACCCGGTGAGGTATCAAACGTTGCAATACTGGCAAGGAGCAAGTGCAAGACTCCAAAATGTAATATATCATAGAAAAATGGTGTAATATGAACTTTCGAAAATAGGAAGTTGATAGCGTTTAGCGTTCGGAAGATATAGCGATTCAAACAAGAAGTATTTTTATAAGATTATAATGTTATAAAACTCGGACATTTTCGCGGAAACTGTCCCATATATATTATTATTATTATTATTATTATATATATATAATTATGGGACAGTATCCGCGAAACTTTCGTACGTTTATATCATTATAAAACAATAGTGTAATAACGTTTGAATCACTATATCTTCCGAACGTTAAGCGTTATTGACATTCTATTTTCAGCACTTCATACTACACCATTTCTCTATGACAAAATACATTTTGGAGTCTTGCAGTTGCTCCGTACCAGCATTGCAACGTTCGATACCCCACCGGATTCAAAGCCACCATAACTTTCGATAGGAGCAATCAAATCGCTTCAAATTCGGTTTGTAGGTAGAGAGGTCCTATACCTATCTACTTGTTCTGTTCGTTAATTTTTATGCCATCCGTTACAGAGATACAGTTGAGCAAACTACGTGTGCGTTTTCCCGCTTGATTCGCGCCAATGATATAACCACCGCCTCCCCATACATTGAGCGAGAAGCGATTTGCCCAAATCATTGGCGCGAATCAAGCGGGAAAAAATGCACGTAGTTTGTTCAACTGTATCTCCATAACGGATGATATAAAAATTAACGAACAGAACAAATCGATAGGTATAGGACCTCTCTACCTACAAACCGAATTTGAAGCGATTTGATTGCTCCTATCGAAAGTTATGGCGGGTTTGAACCCGGTGGGGTATCGAACGTTGCAATGCTGACAAGGAGCAAGTGCAAGACTCCAAAATGTATTTTGTCATGGAGAAATGGTGTAGTATAAAGTGTTGAAAATAGGATGTCAATAATGTTTACCGTTCGGAAGATATAGCGATTCAAACGTTATAACACTATTATCTTATAATGATATAAAACGTACGAAATTTTCGCGGATACTGTCCCATATAATTATATACATACATACATACATGCACTCAACGTGTCCTGCCACTGACAGGGCCTAAGGTGGTGTTTTTTAGATCCAAATTTTAATGCATCTGCCTTATGCTTTCTCTCCTCTGCTGCAAAGGCTGCAGACCCTGCTGTCACACTCGCTTCAGGTAAATTACTTGAGGTTAGCGGTGATGTGACAGTAAAGTCAAATGCAATGACTCCAAATGTGCAGAACTGGGTTGGGTATGCATCCCAATAGCTGTGGAGACCTATGGGTGGTGTCTGAGGTGGACCTTGAAAGAAGAGCCCTCACATTTGCCCTAACAAGGGTCATGCTCAACCTCTGATATAGGCTGTGACAGATGCAGACTTTGGGCAGTTCTGACGTGTGGACACCGAATCAGCCCAAATTTGATTTTCCTAAGCGTACTACATGTCCCTATACAATGATTTGGTTGCTAACCACAGTAAGTCCATGGTTAAAATCAAGATCTGTTGGTTTTTACTCTTCAAACTGTACTTTGGTTTGAAGTTTGAACCAGCCATTTAGGCGGATCGAAAAAAACGGTTTGCCAAATGCGATTCGAACCTACAGTAGTATATGCTTTCCATCCACAGCATCCGTGATCCATCTTACCATGTCAAATAGGTGTTTACAGCTACCAAAGTATGTTTGGGACGTTACCATGTAGCCTTGAAACACCAATTACATGAACTTGGCTTCAATTACATGAACTTGGCTTCAGTATTGCCACATAAATATTGAGAATTACAAAACCACAAACCAATATGTTACTTAAGGAAATATTGGTTTGAAATCTTGGTTTGGTCGTCAAGCCATCCATGCTTTAAACCAATGGATTGAAAACATTTGGTAACAGGTTTGACAAGTTTTGTAGTGTACCCATGCATGCTCCAAGAAGATGATAGCATCCTGTTCTAAACTGAATGCCAGCTAGTAACAGGGCAGCTTGTTCTCCTCAACTGGGTTTAACAAAAGGCAATTGCAAAATTCAATAAACATGCATATGGACTGTCGATCCGTATGCCACCACCATACAGTTCATATGATTTCCTAAAACCAAACACCACACCACATTACAGAACACCACACAACACTTAGAGCGAGGCCACAAACAAAATTTGATTTTGAGGGGGTGGGCCCACACCCCCTCACGGAAAAAACCCAAAGTGAGGAAAAACCCTTTTTTGGGAGAAAAACCTCAAAGCAGGAAAAAAAACCCAACAGTCGCTCTGCAAACAGGCACAACAGCACACAATAAGTTCATAGAAAGATCCAACCAGTCTACAAGGTATACTCCCTGATCAAGAGATGTCAACATTGCACCTACATGTATAGGACAGACAAGACACCACAAAACCAAACACACAACAAGGAAAAATGCAGCACATGCACGCAAGCTTAGAATGAACACTCATACTAATATAAAGTACCATCCTTTTAACCCCCCCCCCCCCCCCCCCCCCCAACCACATGGCCCATCACATGCTATACTACTAATCACATTTGGGAGGGAGCTAAATTTTTGCCTAATTCACCATGTTCAAATGTCAGAAATGTATATTAACACATTAACTTTACGTTATGTGCTGTCATAGAGAATCATAATTTACATGTATTATACTTACCAATTATGAGTGCCTCGGCCCTAGCTTAATTGTCCACAGTGAGTCAGAACTGTTCCAATATGAACATGTATATTACACATTGAAAGACTCCTGTGAAACAAGAACTTGAGCAAATTATTAGTGGACATAATATACGTACAACAAATTTTACTTGCTCCAAGAATGAGTGAGTAGATCCCTCCTGCCTGTCAAAACCTATATATGTTTATCCTGAAATGTTGTGTAGAATAGTGAAGTGCATTGTTTTGCCACTGATAGATTATTATGATTCCAACACCGAAACTGCTACATTACTGATCACCTTTATTGTTCATCAGCCTAACTTGCCTTTGGTCAGAAATGTGTGTGCTTTTCTGCTGTAAGTACATAAATGATTATCCCACAGCTGCAGCTGGATGTCTTACTACTGACACTCAATTTTCATGTTCAAATGGCAACTGTATAGACTCAGCATACCAGTGTGACCATTATAAACAACAGTGATGAAGTTGGCTGTGGTAAGATTGGATATTTTGTATGCCTGGCTAAGAGTAACAACTAAGACATTCATATCCAAATCCTTAAACTGAGCATATATTATGTATGAATTAAATTCAAAAAGGTTGGGAGAGAAGGGAGGGATGGAGGGAGGTGGGGAGAGGAGTGTAGGATCATTTCCCACTCACATAACAGTCGATTGTTATAATAAATTGTGTGCTCACACACATTCTTAACGAATCCAAATACTGCAATCATGCACACAATACTATTGCTCTGGGTGATTTACATGTAAACAGCAGTACAATCTCATTTCTTTCAGTTTGCTATTATGGTGATATTCGTTTGACTGGAGTAGGTTCAAATGCGATCCAAGGCAATGTGGAAGTCTGTTTTTACAATCACTCTTATGCAATATGTGGCAATTTGTGGAGCTCCAAAGATGCTAAAGTGGTTTGCAGACAGTTGGGATATAACGACAGTACGTTGCAAAATTGATCAATGCATGTTTGGTCTGGTGCTAAATTATTCTCAAATTAAATGTACGCCTATATGTTTTGCCTGCTGTCTACCGGCATGAGATAATTCATCTCTATAACAATTTAATAAAAGTAAGCAAACAAACAAAAATTAATTAAATGTATACTTTTTACTCAACTGAAGTCATATCACCAATTTTTATCAGTGTGTCTGGGAGTGTGAAAGCATAGTTTGATGTGCACCTGTTACCCTGTTACTATTCTCGTCTATGGTTTCTGGCCACAATTGTAATTATATGACAGAATTACAACCGTTAACCACACGTTAGGGTTCATCTAGCCTCGTCCCCAGGCCCTGTTTTATTAAAGTTACGTGGGGGAAAAACTGTTTCCCCCATAACTTTAATAAAACAGGGCCTGGGGACGAGGTTATGGTTCATCATCCACTTTATGGCTCCAAAAGTCTGTCATGTACCGTACTAATCAAATTTAGTAGCGGAGTATAGATAGATTTCTAAATTCTACCTATAAAACAAATCAAACTCGGCAGTATAAGTTTCAAATTTGTTTGTTCTTGTGCTTCAGCATAACCGCTAACATTACGCTTTGAATGAATAGTACTGGTGACTGCTGTCCTTATGGTGTGCTCTAAACAGAGTAGAGAAGGTAAACGGAGCTCTGTTTTTCCAGTCGTTATCCAGTGTTTATACCGCCGTATTTCAATAATGAAAAATTTGTGAGCTTGTTCAGTTTATGATAAACAATGCTTCTTTTAGTCTGGGGACCAGACCATATATGACTGACAAAGAGCTTACGTCAACCCAGGATAGAGCATCGGCTACCAGATTGTCCGCTCCCTTTTAACATGCCAAATATCCAAAGTAAACTGTGCAATGAAGTCTAACTGACGAGCTTGATGTGGAGGATGAATCGAGGAGTGCAAGGTCAAAGTGAAGGTCAAGGGCTAATGATCCGTTAGTATGCAAAACAAGTGCCCTTGAACAAAATGTCGGAAATCCAAGTAGATCGCAAGAAGCTCCTTATCAAAGCACTGCAGCGGGTCTCTGCAGGCTTCAGTTTCTTTGAAAAGTAAGCAATGGGATGCCAAGCATCATCAACATACTGCTGCAAGACTGCTCCTACGGCTTTTTTTGATGCATATGTCATAATGGAAGTAGAAGCAGAAGGCTTGGGGTGAAACAGTAGGGAGGCATTTGGCAAGTGCATCATTTGCTGCCGAGAAGGCCCTCTCAGTGTCACTGGTCCAAGGGGAAAGGGGGGAATCAAGCCCTATCTTGGACCAGTGACACTGAGAGGGCCTTCTTGGCAGCATTTGCCAAATGCCTCCCTACTGTTTCACCCCAAGCCTTCTGCTTCTACTTCCATTATGACATATGCATCAAAAATAGCCGTAGGAGCAGTCTTGCAGCAGTATGTTAATAATGCTTGGCATCCCATTGCTTACTTTCCAAAGAAACTGAAGCCGGCAGAGACCCGCTGCAGTGCTTTGATAAGGAGCTTCTTGCGATCTACTTGGATTTTCGACATTTTGTTCAAGGGCACTTGTTTTGCATACTAACGGATCATTAGCCCTTGAGCTTCACTTTGACCTTGCACTCCTCGATTCATCCTCCACATCAAGCTCGTCAGTTAGACTTCATTGCATAATTTACTTTGGATATTTGGCATGTTAAAAGGGAGCGGACAATCTGGTAGCCGATGCTCTATCCTGGGTTGACGTAAGCTCTTTGTCAGTCATGGAAGTGAATGGCAAAGAATTGAAACAGATGGCGGCCAGCAGCTCAACAGCAAGACCAGGAGATTCAACACCTACTCACATCTTTTAAGTTACATCATTGCTCCACTGGAGTCCTCACAGACTACATTGCTGTGTGATGTGTCCAAGGATGTACTACAACCTTTGGTCCCCAGTACTTTACGTAAGGAAGTTTTTCAGATGTTACATTCCCTGGCTCACCTAGGTATTATACCCTCCACTGATTTTACTGCAACCATGGAACCAGGACCAGGTGTCACTCGCTCTGGACGTCAGGTGCATCCACGTGATAGACTCTAGAGTTCCTCTGTTATTCAGTCTCATCTTCAGTGGGGAAGCTATTTGTAGCACAGCATTAATTAGAACTTTGTTAATTAGAACCATAATCGCTTTGTGTGTGTATTGGTATACATATGGCGAAGTGATTGTGAAGCCTATTAAAGTGGTTATTAGACTCCATAATTTTTGAAGTTATTGCTATCATTTATACTGGTCCCACTCTCTCTGCAATGAAGGATTACAGCCAGCCTCTTTGAATTCATTGTAACAAATTTTCTCAATGTGAGACCAGTTAATAAAATAAACAAGATATCAACTTTCATGTGATGGTGATGTGCCATGTGTAACTACTAAAACAATCAATAATTGAAATGGGGAGAAGGGGGGGGTAACTGCACAAGTGCGTAATAATATTCATGCACTCCCATATCTCTTATGATGAATCAGTTTAACACGGTCAGCTAGGGTGTCTTCTCCTGAACATTTTGGGACTTTTATCAAGGACATCCAGGAAGCACTTTTTTTGGTCAGCCATTTTTTAAACATCTCGATAGAACAGTCTTCAGGCTTGTTTGGGAATTGCTGTTCTATTGTATTCATTGTTGTACCAGTAGGATCCAAGTCCAATGCGACACAAACCTTTCTCCAATTACCAGCCACATCAGTTATGATGTTAACAATCTCTCCATTAACATCAAAGTTCTGCAGCTCAGCTAGTGTAGGTCTTCTGTTAGCTGCAGGATGGGCTGTGTGATAATGAAATACTGTTACAGTGGAGAACATGATAGTTGGACAAATAATTTTTTCTCATTAAGTTTTACTTTCGAATGGAGTATCTCAGTAGCCTTACAATTTTATTAAAATCTAATTGCACACATCTGTGCCTATACCACTTGGCCATATAAGCTTGAAAAAGAAATAAGTCACATGACTTCTAAGGCTCGTTAATTAATTATTTAGTGACCCCTCTCCAAAACAATTTGTTTGTCGAGTTTCTCCGCGCACATTGAACGGATCCCAACGAAATTGGGTATGTAATTAAAGGACTTACGTACGCAAGTTTTCAGTCTTACGCATCTAACATCGGACTAACCGTTGTGCCGTTATTCACAAAAAGACGCCATTGTAGAGCCTCAAGTGTTAAGATCGACGTTTTCCCATGCGCTTTTGATAGCTTGCAGGAATTTCAGGTTAAATCGTACGATGGGCATTCTATCGATTTAGCTACGGTATGAGCTCATTGCGATAAAACTACCGTACAAAACATGTTTTGAAACATCAGTGGCTTGGTAGTGTCGCCATTTTGAATAATTTCGATTAATTATACTGTGAATATAATTTAAAACACTGCGTCGGTCCGGTTATTTTTGGTTATTCGAATGGCTGAGGGCGTTGCCTGTGTTGATGGAAATGGTTCGATCTTCAAGACAGGCTAGCAACATAGGCGTCCGCTCATTTATTTCCAGGGGTGGGCAACGTAGAACCGAGTTGGGGGGGGGGGGGGGGGGGGGGGTGGGCGGAAGCTCTCGGTGCAGTCAAACATTTATGCATGCATGACTCCAAAATCTCACAGTTTCAGAACAAAATTCGTGCTTCCGACAGCACTATATACAGGTGTACGATTTCGAGGCGGGGGGGGATCGATTAAGTGATCGGCAAGAGATATTCCCCCCCCCCCCCCCCCCCCCCCCCCCCCCCAGCGCTGTAGGCTCACCCATAGGGGTCTGGGGCGGAGCCCCAGCCGCTTTGCAACTTACACAGTTTTTAAGCCACAATACATAGCATAATATGCTAAAAACAAAGAGAATCGCGAGACTTTCCTGTAGTCTTGCAAGGCATCGTTATTGAACGGCACACCCACTCAACGATCGATACACAATGGACTGGGGACCACGAGTGGTGCCTTACAAATTTATAACGAATTAGGTCATAGATAGTATACTAATATAGTAAAATGTTATGAATATTAATTAGTTATATGAATATTAATTAGTTGGGGTACGCAAGGGGGGGCAAATGCCCCCCCTTGCCCCATCGAGCGGACGCCTATGCTAGCAAGGCTGCTGTATCGACATGGACAGAGCTTAAAAAGCGACCGGATGTCTCCACGCCAAAACAGGCGCGATTGTTGAAGCACTCAGACTCTGGGATATTCCAGGTACGTACCTGGAATTTCACAGACTCAGAGTGCTTCAACGGGTACCGGTAGCCGCCAGTTGGGTTTCTTTGGGGACTTTTTAAGCTCTGTCCATGTCGATACAGCAGCCTTGCTAGCCTGTCTTGAAGATCGACTCGTACTCGGTAGGTGCAGCTTCGTCGGTTTTGGTTATCGAAAGAACCGTTTCCATCAACACAGGCAACGCCCTCAGCCATTCGAATAACGGACCGACG
Source organism: Spongilla lacustris (assembly GCA_949361645.1). Taxonomy (NCBI): domain Eukaryota; kingdom Metazoa; phylum Porifera; class Demospongiae; order Spongillida; family Spongillidae; genus Spongilla; species Spongilla lacustris. The sequence continues at coordinate 7,137,681 of OX442426.1, read as the reverse complement.
CAGTGTTTGAAATTATATTCACAGTATAATTAATCGAAATTATTCAAAATGGCGACACTACCAAGCCACTGATGTTTCAAAACATGTTTTGTACGGTAGTTTTATCGCAATGAGCTCATACCTTAGCTAAATCGATAGAATACCAATCGTACGATTTAACCTGAAATTCCTGCAAGCTATCAAAAGCGCATGGGAAAACGTCGATCTTAACACTTGAGGCCCTACAATGGCGCCTTTTTGTGAATAACGGCATAACGGTTAGTCCGATGTTAGATGCGTAAGACTAAAAACTTGCGTACGTAGGTCCTTTAGTTACACACTCAATTTCGTTGGGATCCGTTCAATGTGCGCGGAGAAACTCGACAAACAAATTGTTTTGGAGAGAGGTCACTAAATAATTAATTAACGAGCCTTAGAAGTCATGTGACTTATTTCTTTTTCAAGCTTATATGGCCAAGTGGTATAGGCACAGATATGTGCAATTAGATTTTAATAAAGATGTAAGCCTACTGAGATACTCCATTCGAAAGTAAAACTTAATGAGAAAAAATTATTTGTCCAACTATCATGTTCTCCACTGTACTCATTAAAAATACACCAGGCATACACTGTGTTATAGTACATAGCATGGTGTGTGCATGCCACTCAGTGTTCAGATGAACTGAATATCTAATCTGTGTAACTGTGTATAAGAAGGAGATGTTCAGAATGGTGTAAAGGCTGCCATACCACTGTTCTGAGGTAGGGAGGTCTCCTGATCTCGAGGAATATCCTGATGTGCTGGGGTATTTGCCGCCTGTTCATCAGCAGAAGGGCCATGACCAGGTAGGGAGGTCTGCTGATCTGGAAGAATATTCTGATGTGCTGGGGTATTATGTGCCACCTGTTCATCAGCAGAAGGGCCATGACCAGGTAGGGAGGTCTGCTGATCTGGAGGAATATCCTGATGTACTGGGGTATTATGTGCCACCTGTTCATCAGCAGAAGGGTCACGACTAGGTAGGGAGGTCGCTGATCTGGAAGAATATCCTGATATACTGGGGTATTATGTGCCACCTGTTCATCAACAGAAGGGCCATGACCAGTTAGGGAGGTCTGCTGATCTGGAGGAATATTCTGATGTACTGGGGTATTATGTGCCACCTGTTCATCAGCAGAAGGGTCACGACCAGGTAGGGAGGTCTGCTGATCTGGAGGAATATCCTGATGTGCTGGGGTATTATGTGCCACCTGTTCATCAGCAGAAGGGCCATGACCAGTTAGGGAGGTCTGCTGATCTGGAGGAATATTCTGATGTACTGGGGTATTATGTGCCACCTGTTCATCAGCAGAAGGGTCATGACCAGGTGGTAGGGAGGTCTGCTGATCTGGAGGAATATTCTGATGTGCTGGGGTATTATGTGCCACCTGTTCATCAGCAGAAGGGTCACGACCAGGTAGGGATGTCTGCTGATCTGGCTGATGTGCTGAGGTAGGTGCCAACTGTTGATCAGTAGGATCACCTTCTCTTGTGCTACCATAACTCTATTTCAGGAGAATAAGAAAATTGAACTGCAATAGCTTACATGTAGCATTAATAATGGCCTGGATGGAAAAAAAAATAGAACTATACCACACAACTATCATGTGATTATGGCAGTTTTTTTTCCTGCCAAAACACTTTATTCATTGATTGCGCGTTATAATACAGTCTAATTATGCATATGCACAAAGTGGTCCTGTGTCTAAATGACAGTTAACTTGCAATGAATTCACATTCAAGAACAAGCTTGGTTTTGCAGGCTTTCATTATGAGGGGCTTTAAAAAATCCTCGAAATCAGGTTCATATTTGAATGTAATAATCTTTGGAATGATGCATCGTACATTAAATGATCTTCAGACTTTTATAGACACAGGACCACTTTGTGTTACACAAAATGTATAATACAAATCAAGGGAATAAATCACTTTGAAAAACTGCCATGATCACGTGGATTAATGCTTTTTTTTTTACTTGGGTGGCAATAATTTTTTTTAATACTACAATACTTTCGCATATATGTACCACACGAACCCAAATTCAGACGGCCAAATAAATTAATACTTCATGTGTTTATATTCATTTCTGCATGCACTGAACATTACCGGAGGTGTAGTATCCCTTGGTACTAGTTGTCTTGTGTCTTCTGGATCATTTGTAACATTTATTGGCTCAAAATGTTCTGGTGTCTCACCAGGTCTATTCCTCTGTTTCCTGCATTGGTACAAAATCACTGCACCAAGCAGTAATATTGCCACCACAACCACAACAAGAAAACTTCCTCCATAGATGACAACATCATTGAAGATATCATCTATATGCAAGGGGTGGGGGAGGGGGCTTAAAATGCAAGATGCAATTCTCACTTCAGTTTTTAATTGCATGTGATATCAGCCAAGACACATGTTCACATACATATGCATGTACATGCCACTTGTCTTGATATCTGTTACTCATATCAACCTCTGCCTTTAACTGACACTATTGCTGTCGCACCATTACCTATTATATACTCATTATCCCCTCTGTCATAAACTCTTACCTGCTGTTGTTCCAGACTGGTACACAAGCCTGCTGTTCCCACCACAGTTGATGGCCAAAACAGACACCATGCAAGTGGTGCCACTTGTCAGATTGGTAAAGGTGTGCGAGTATTCCCGATTTCCATCATACGTCAATGAGGCATTGACACTCTCACTAATGCTGACATTGAAGCTGGTGGAAGAACTTCCACTGCTTGCTGGAGACCACACAACAGTTAGCTGTGTTGGGTCATAACTGTACACAGCAGTGATCTTCGGAGGATCAGGAGGAGCTGCAGAAAGGATATTTAAACTTTCAAACATAGAATACTCAGTGCCCAGTACTAGTAGCATGGCTTACTGATGATTGTGACATTAGTTCTGTTTGAAAAAGTGAGCATTCCGTTAGAATTGTTAGCTCCACCTTGACACTCAAATGTGAAACTATTTTTAAAAGAAGGATCTGCATAAATGAGAAGGGTTGTAGTCTCGCATAAGCTGGTTTTGTTGGCATTGCAAGAGTTGGCTTCAGGCTCATTCCATGCTTTGATGAATGGTCCAAGTTTTTGATATTCATTCGAACACAGTGCTCCGGCACGTTCCAGCTGAATGGCTTCGTTAATATTTGTTGAACACACTGGCAAACCAGGTGAAAGATTGAAGAAGTTCCATTGGTTGTAAGAAATGTTCGAGCTACCTTCACTGGAAATAGTGCAAGAGCACATTGCGTAAGTGTGGGGGCACAGGGACATCGTCTCAGGACAAGTCTGGGACACACCTGTTGATCGAATGATAGCCGTTTTGTAAACTACCAGTAGATGTAATATTGGCAGCATGTACTATGCGTAACTGAAACGTCTCAAGCATGCCTGCATCCATATGCATGGGTGCTTTATTGCTTTAATATTTCTCTAGCTATACATGTATATCTACACTCCTCCTGGGGGGGGGGGGGGGGGAACCTGGCCCCCCCCCCCCCCCCCCCCCCCCCCCCCAATCTTAATATGCACACGACATCTTTGGTACGACACGGTACGGAACAGCTCGGTAGGCACGACTATTGATTATTTGTAATTCAGTATGTGGGTAATTTAAAATAAT
>OX442426.1:7127650-7133838 GCA_949361645.1 Spongilla lacustris | reverse complement strand
ATATATCCCCCCCCCCCTCCGCCCCCACCTAAAAAAAACGGTCCGTGTTTAAACGAGCGTATCTTCGTACTCGTTAACGCTTCCGCGTACCTATTTCTAAATTCCAGGAAAGAACTGGTACTCCAACAGGATTTTAAAGAATAGCAAGCAGCTGCGTTCATGATTACGTCGATACGCTCGTTTAAACACGGGCCATTTTTTTTTGGTGGGGGCGGAGGGGGGGGGGATATCTCGCGGTACTCTACGGTAATTGCACGAAGTAATAACTATAAATCATACATTAAAAAGTTTGTTACACCGCAAGAAGATGACTCTTTCCACTCTGCCAGCATCCATCCGCCATCTCTTGCGATCAAGTATAAGTTTTAACTGCGAAAATACCCTTTCAGAGGGAGCACTGGACGCCGGAATGGCTAAATACTTTAAGGCTAGCAGAGCGATGTGAGGGAAGATAGCTTCGTGGTCGCTCCACCATTGCATGACGTTATTAACACGCCAGTTGGTTTGTGGTTCCAGCATATAGCGCTTCAACTCATCCTCTACGCTGTCCCTCACACTCCTGTTTGCCACCCCAAGGATCTCTTTGGTAGCAGTACATGACTGCAATAGAATGCCGCATAAAATGCACTGAGTCGGTTGAAATTTGCATTTGTTTAAAGTTACCAGAATATAGACTTACGTCAAAGTCAAAAAATGCATCCAGAGCTGATATTTTGTCATTGGGCACAGCATCTTCCTGAGTGTCTAATGAGGACAGTGAGTTTGGAGGATCATTTTTAATCCCAGAAACAATAAGCAGCTCGTCCTTAAACTGCTGTATTGCCCCCTCCCTTATAGTTGGATCCAATCAACTCAAGCTTTTGTGGCCAGGGTGGACTAGTGCAGCAACGTTGAGCAACAAGGATGATGGATTAAATCTGGTTTTGAACCCAGTTTTAAGACTCAGAAAACACCGGCTCATATACTTCTGAAGGGAGCTCTTCCCATTCCTGAACACCTGCAAATGAGAAGTACATGTACTCTGACTGACTATTGTATACATATACATGTTGTGCATGCATAAGACAAGCACATCAGTGACATTGCAACTGAAAATATAATTAGTAAATAGTGCCAATATACCTAAATTCCAAGAAGGAGGTGGACCTTCTGAATGAAGTGTAGAATTTAAAGTTGTGATGAGTCTTGAAACACCACAAAGAGTTGGGTACTTTTCACCTTCAAAGAATACAGAAATTTCTCTGAGTGGTTTCAGCATGTGACACTGCAAATAGAACATTTTTTATACACGTGCATGACTCGTTTATCATATACCTCTCATGTAAAAATGCATGCATATTTTAAAAGTATGAACACTCTAACCAATTTGTTTGCAGACATCCACTGTTCTTCAGTTGGTACAGGAAGTATGTTAAATTCTTTACACACTTCCTGTATGAAAGGCTTCAATTTAAGACACCTCTCTAACATGTAGTACGTTGAATTCCAACGTGTGACAATGTCCTTTATCACCGTAAGAGCAGTAACAGAATGAGGGAGAATAACTGGTTCAACTTGGACATCTAAAATACATGTCTAGTAATAGTATATGTACATCAAATGTAGAAAATAACATTACCTTCATTACTATCATTGATAAGCTCCATAATGTCCTTATCAGCTTTGATCTTTTCCTTTTGTAGCCTCTTGAGGTGCTCTAACCTTTGAGAGCTGTTCCGGATTGCATTCGTGATGTCCCGGAAAAGTTGAATAAATTCCCGAGTAGCATGGTTAGGAACCTACATGTGTAAAAGATTTGACAACCACATGCACACTAGCTGCAATATGCTATAATAATAAAGAAACCTTTTTTTTGCACGGATCAATTGCATTTTTGACAACAAGACTGAACGTATGACAGGCACATGCTGGGTTCTCTTCGGTTACATCTTCATCCAGCAGTTGCTGCACTGCTGCTTTGAAATTGGCACCGTTGTCTGTAGTAATGCTGTCCAATCTGGTACCCATCTGATAGCGCACCTCACTACACTCCTTGAGCAATGATGCAATGTTTTCTGCTGTGTGGGACTCTAAAAACATATAATCATACATACTCAAAACTCAATGGAATTAAAATAATCTATGAATGCATATATCATGCATGCATGCATGCAGATATACTTTGCATATGCATATACCATTGTCAACCGACACAGCCAGCACTGCTGATAACAATTTCCAACTGCATTTCCCCAATTGCAAGGTCTGCCCAGTTTGCTGCACTCGATCAATCCAATGCCCTGTCACTGCAACATAAGATTCTCCAGTATGAGCTGTGGCACCATCAGCAGTCAATGTGATTGAGGATGCACGTTTCACTGAAGTTATAATCTGTTGGATGGAATTAAACATGCATGCATGTATATAGCGCTTACACTAATCATATTATATACATAATTATAATTATTATTATAAATGTATATATAATAATTATAATATATTATACATGTATATATACAAATTGTGAATTGATCAAATTGAAATGTATATAATATTATTATATTATTCATTATTATTAGGTATATATATATATGGGACAGTGTCCAACAAAATCGGGCTTGTGGGGTTATAATTTTATCACTATAAAAATTGCACGTTGTACTAAACAACACATCTTCGCGACGGTACTACTTTTTTCTTTCAAATTTCGTACACTTGTTGCCACACCATTTCTCTGTGTGAAAATCTATTTTTGTGATCTACACATTTTCCGTGCCGTGGATACAACAATCGTTAACCCCGCGGGTTAGAATTCCTCATTTCTCCACGTACGAGTGTTGAAAACGCGTCAAATTCTGGTTGCACATAGAGGAGTCCTGTAGCTATTGATTTGTTCTGTTCGTTAATTTCTATATCATCCGTTACGGAGATACAGTTGAATAAACTACGGGCACGTTTTCCCGCTTGATTCGCGCCAATGATTTTGGCTAATCGCTTCCTGCTCAGTGAATGGGAAGGCAGTGATTATATCATTGGCGCGAATCAAGCGGGAAAATATGCCTGTAGTTTGCTCAACTGTAACTCTGTAACGGATGATTCAGAAACTAACGAACAGAACAAATCAATAGCTACACGACTCCTCTATGCACACTCCGAATTTGACACGTTTTCAACACTCTTACGTGGAGAAATGTGGATTTCTAACCCGCGGGGTTAACGATTGTTGTATCCACGGCACGGAAAAGGTGTAGATCACAAAAATCGATTTTCACAGAGAGAAATGGTGTGGGAACAAGTGTACGAAATTTGAAAGGAGAAAGTAGTACCGTCGCGAAGATGTAATGTTTAGTACAACGTGCAATTTTTATAGTGATAAAATTATAACCCCACAAGCCCAATTTTGCTGGACACTGTCCCATATAATTATATGGGACAGTATCCGCGAAACTTTCGTACGTTATATAACATTATAAAACAATAGTGTAACAACGTTTGAATCACTATATCTTCCGAACGTTAAGCGTTATTGACATTCTATTTTCAGCACTTCATACTACACCATTTCTCTATGACAAAATACATTTTGGAGTCTTGCAGTTGCTCCGTACCAGCATTGCAACGTTCGATACCCCACCGGGTTCAAAGCCACCATAACTTTCGATAGGAGCAATCAAATCGCTTCAAATTCGGTTTGTAGGTAGAGAGGTCCTATACCTATCTACTTGTTCTGTTCGTTAATTTTTATGCCATCCGTTACAGAGATACAGTTGAGCAAACTACGTGTGCGTTTTCCCGCTTGATTCGCGCCAATGATATAACCACCGCCTCCCCATACATTGAGCGAGAAGCGATTTGCCCAAATCATTGGCGCGAATCAAGCGGGAAAAAATGCACGTAGTTTGTTCAACTGTATCTCCATAACGGATGATATAAAAATTAACGAACAGAACAAATCGATAGGTATAGGACCTCTCTACCTACAAACCGAATTTGAAGCGATTTGATTGCTCCTATCGAAAGTTATGGCGGGTTTGAACCCGGTGGGGTATCGAACGTTGCAATGCTGACAAGGAGCAAGTGCAAGACTCCAAAATGTATTTTGTCATGGAGAAATGGTGTAGTATAAAGTGTTGAAAATAGGATGTCAATAATGTTTACCGTTCGGAAGATATAGCGATTCAAACGTTATAACACTATTATCTTATAATGATATAAAACGTACGAAATTTTCGCGGATACTGTCCCATATATATATATCCAATTCAAGTACTAGCCATGCAGTCAGTAGCAACAGCATACGCATTCAATCATGCACCGAATTAAAAATTAAATGGCACCTGATTGCACCAACCTTTTTTTCCACTTCAATGACAGCGGCGTCCTCTATTTCAGTTGTTTTTGTCCTATGAGGTATGACATATCCGCCACGCGAAATATACTCCAGGTACTCGCGAAACTCTGGGATGCCATTGATTGATGGTGGAAGGATTGCAGCAGAATGTGCCCTGACCATCAGTGCATAGGCCCGTTTTTGCTCCTCCGTTGTAAAGCGTGGCATGAAATGTTTATCAATTAATCCAGATCTAGTGCCAGTGAATGTGCCAAGGCCTTGTCCTACTGCAGCTGGATTCGTACCACTGGTAGCAGAAGAAGTGGATTTCATCGCCGGCTCCTCACTATAAAGAGATTTCATGCATAACTGAAATCATATAATGTTAACTATTACAATATGAACAGCATGGCATGTATGTATCATGCATGCTCTGAGGCGCATACATGTTGTGGGCTTCAAGTAGATGCTTTTTCATTCGAGTTGTCGACCCATCAACACGAGGAACCCACGTTATTTCTCCAGCCTTTTGGCAAACTACGCATAGCCCCCATTTGTCGCAATCAGAACGGGGCGACAGCTTGTAGTGCTTCCACAGCCAGGCGTTAGTAAATTTGGGACCGCTGGGATGAACTGCACCCTTGGCCGCACTGTCTTGAGGCTTGCATGTTTCGCAGCTTTTACTTTTCTTCGATGCAGGTGGTTCTGTGACTTCTGTGCAATCGATAGCAAGTTTTTCTGCTTCAGAATTATGAACAGACTGTTTTGCGGCAGGACTCAGGCTAAACCCAGCAGACATACTCTTAAATTCAGCCGGAAGTCAGAAATCGGGTTCTAGTATAGGCCTGCACTTGAAAACCAAGGCAATTGCAATGAGCACCTACCTAGAATTATATGATACAGCGTCTGCGTGACTCACTAAACTACAATCCAAGCAACGATCCAAGCAAGAAATAAAAGCCAAACAACAAAATCCAAGAAACAAATTATTTTTTGTTCACATATATATAAACAATACATGATATACTGAGCATGCCAGGAAACTGGTGTCAGAGTACAATTCATTATTGAATTGTCACTTCGGGTGTATGAATACTGCATTGTATCTACTCTCACAGGTTCCCAGTCCTCGGTCATCCAGTGTGCCTTTGACCTGTAAGCGATGATCATCATTACGTACATTTGGGTCTGGGTACGAGACCACCTTTGACCGTCAACATTTTGGCGGTCCACGGTTATTACCTCAGTTATGCTGGCGGTTAAGTGCTTTCGCGAACTAATCCAATTAGTCACTTTTCCTGACGGTCACGGACGCGGTCAAGCCAACCGTATCGCCTAGTTTGACGGTCTTGACGGTTGACGGGCGAACCGCGGCATCACTGCTTGTTCTGCCATATCGTTCATGAACCATTTCTATTGATACGCGCATGCCAACTTTTATAGCATGAATACTGACCGTCCGTAACCGTATAAAATTTTGACGGCTAACGGCCAGCCGTGTACGTGACCGTATTGAAATCATACGGTCCATCGATGCACTAACACAGTTACATGTAACACACACAAGTGCACACAATGAATGTAATGGCCTGGGGGCCAGGGGGGTGGGGGAGTTAGCCCCCCCACTGCCAGACTTCCTGGCTGGGGGCCTGATCTGAGCAATCAATATACATCATATGAGTAGATTAGTCTTGGCAAGTGTATGTGTTGGTAAGGGGATTAGTCTGCTTGAGGAGATCTCGGTCTCCTGTATCTTTGTGCTCTTAAAGCATGCTAAGTGATCGATCAGCATGCACAAGCGTATGCGTGGGATAGCTATGCTGTAAATACTTTCAATGTGCATGTTCAAACGATGAATCATCACCACACACGGCAGCTG